>PVJX010006760.1:0-75299 GCA_004027295.1 Dolichotis patagonum
CTCCTGGATCAATGTTCTCAGGGTTGGGGGCTGGGAGTGTTTTCTTATTTCTCCCTTTCATCATGTTTTTGGTTCCTTCCATACAAGTGTACAGTGTAATGCCCAGACCCTTTTCTTGTTGGTTAAGGCTCCTCTAGAGGGTGCAGGCTAGGAGCTTTAGCCCTCTTCAATAGGTTATCAGAGATTAGAGTTCACCCACGGGCAGTGTGTGCTAGCTCCTCCCTTTTGGGCCAGTCAACCTTTGCAGGCCTTCACTGCATCAGTGTGCACTGATCTCAGGGAAGTAACTGGGTCCCCACCAGGGGCGTGGCCTAGTCCAAGCAGATTCCACCCATCCGTTCGGCGAGGGGAGTAACCTGCTGAAGCCACTTCCTTATGGAGTTAGGGCTGTCCTGTCCAAATACAACATGTCGTCCAGTCGGTTTTCCTTTCCCATGGGAGGGTCTTATTCCCATCACTCACCGTGTCCCTGAGAACTGCTGGACTGTCCGAGCTCCGATTTCAGTGCGGTTGCGTTGGGAATCCACGGTGCCTCTGGGTGGGTCGTGTGCAGAGCCAGTCCCAGAGAGCTGCATGCAGGGCTGTTCAGCTCTGCGCTCTGGAGGCTCAAGCCAGTCGCTTCCGCGCCGATCGCTTGTTCAGGTCGGGCTGGGTTCAGGTGCCTTGAGGAGAGTGCCGTGCTCGCTGATCTTATCTTCACTAATAGTAGCCCCAGGACCTCATATTCCAGCGGGTTTTCGCACTTTAGTTACTTTCTGGGTTGTGATAGTCTATCTCTCTCTGTTTTCGTCTCTCCAGGGTGTTTTATTCTGGCATTTGAGCTGTCTCTCTCAGAGAGGGTCTCTCTCCTGCTACCTACCAGTCCGCCATCTTCAAGTTCCGGGCTATTCTTATCTTTTCAACTTGAGGTAATAGTCTGAATGAGAAAGACAATACTAATTCTTTGTTTTGTTTTGGTTCTATGAGAAGGTATCACTATAGTCCAGGCTGGCCTCAAACTCATGGTGAGCTTCCTGCCTCAGCCTCTCAAATGCTGAGAATACAGGCATGTATTACCATGCCCAGCTTGACACTAATTGTTGTATAAATTTTTGGTAAACTTTACCAGTGAAGACAGGAGGTCCTGCATCTTTTCTTAGACTGAAACATATGTTAATCTGCTTGGACTGCAGTAACAAACTACTACAGACTGTGTGGCTTCCAATGATAGACATTTAGTTCTCATAGGTCTGGAGGCTGAGACATCTAAGATTAGAGTCCCAGCTCTGTCAGGTTCTGGTGGGGATCCCTTGCTGGCTAGCAGACAATTGTCTTCTTATTGCATCCTCACCAGGCAAAGGATGAACTTAGGGCATTTATGTCTCTTCTTTTAAGGGTGCTAACATCATCATGACCCTATGTAAACCTAATTACTTCCCAAAGATCACATCTCCAAATACTATCTATCATACTGGAGTTAAGACTTTAATGTCCTCTAAAAATGAGGAGCAGTTCACAATTTAGTTCATAGTACAAGGTTTTTGAGTGCAAGTTCAGTCTTTATTCTAGTTGTAAGTCTAATTCAGATATTTGTGGTCACTTTTGGTATTTCATCTAATCCATCCAATTTGTTGGAATACAATTTATCATAGCTTCATCCTGCAATCCTTTTTTATTTTTATTTAAAAAAATTTTTTTTGAAACAGTCTTGCTATGCGGTTCAGACTAGCCTTGAATTCACTATGTAGTCCAGGTTGGCCTTGAACTCTCAGCAATCCTCCTGGTCAGTCTCCTAAGTGCAGAAATTCTAGGAATATGCCACCATAACCATCTATAATCCTTTTTTAGTTCTGTAAAATTGGTAGTAATAGCTACACTTTCATTTCTGGTTTTAGTATTTTGAGTTTTTTTGTTAGTCAATATAGCTAAAAGTTTGACAACTTTTTGACTTTTTTTTTCAAAGAATCATCTTTTGATTCAATTGACTTTCTGGTTTTTATCCTCTTTTTATTTATTTTTGTACTAATCTTTATTATTTCTTTCTCTCTTTGAGCATAAGACTAGCTTGTTATTCTTTCTAGTTCCTGAAGATGTCCAAATGAATGTTGTGTGATTTCTTTTAATCTTTCTTATGATTTATCAGCTTCAATTTTTTGTTGTGCTATTATGGTATATAGCTTTATCATTTACTACTGTGTTATTCAGCTTTCAACTGCTATGCAAAATGTAGGAGAAAATTAAAAGAGAAAAGATTTATTTTGGTTCCTAGTTTGAAAGGTTTTTATCTGTGGTCACTGGACCCTGTTGAACAGCATTGTGGGCAGCTCAGGGCAGACAGAGTTGCCAGGAAAGAGAGGAAGAGGGAGAGAGTGAAGCAAAGGGCCAAAAACTGGCCCATGAAGCTATTCTCCATTAGTGGACACTGGTGATGGTGAATCTTATAGAGCTTTCAGTGATACAGAGAGCCAACAGCTGCACGTGTGCCATAGGTTCACTACCACTTGACTAACTCATCGATAAGGACAGAGCTCCCAATCCAGTTGCTTTCCAAAGGCCCAACCTCTGAATCTGCTGCATTGGGGACCAACCCTTCCATGTGCTTTGGGGGAATATTTTAGATCCAAACCACACTGAGTACCTTCAGGTGATTTTATATCACTTCACATAAAGTACAATAACCTAGGAACAGTACCTTTCGTTTCTCTAATGTTTTATTAACATTTTCCTTCTTGTTTTGAAAATTCTGTAATATATTGTTGTTATTTTTTCTTTAGTCAGTTGTCTTTTAAAGAGATTTTAAAAATAAACATAGAAATGTTTGAATTTACTCACATAGTTAACTATTTCTAGTGCTTTTCATTCTTTTATGTAAATCCATATTTGCTTTTGGTATTTTTTTTTCTGCCTGAAACACTTCAACATTTCTTATTGTTAGATCCTGCTGATGATGAATTCCTTCAACTTCTTTTTTTTTTAAATTTTATTTTAAAGGATGTAAAATTAAACACAACAAAACAGAACAGAATGGGACATAAGAAAGCATAAATTTCAAAGCTAGACAACCAGAGATCTTCACCATCCATCACATCGTCTCTTGTTTTCTTCCAAATGTTTGTCCATATCTTTGCATATGGGGAGCTCACACCAAATAACATAGCCAATCTTTTCACAAGATGTGTAGTTAACTGGCTCCCACTTGCTAAGCAGGGGGGAGAGGAAGAGGGGACACAGGACAGGGGACAGGACGACATGAGATATCTGATTCTCAGCCTGTGTGCTGGCAGGATCACAGGCACCCCTCAGAGAGGGGAGGAGTTCCTTGTTCTCCCGGAACCTGAGTCAACGCACAGTGAAGGTCCCGATGTGCCAGGGTCTCTCTCCTTTGGGCCGCCAAAAGTCTGCCATACTCACAGCTGCCCCCCAGAGAGGGAAGGAGCTCCTTGTTCTCCTGGCACCCCGAGTCAACCACATGGTGCAGGTCCCGAGGCGCCAGGGTCTCTCCCCTGCAGGCTCCCTAAAGTCCGCCATACTCACCTGCTATTTCTTTCTGATGAATTGACCATTCCATTTCCAAAGTTCTGAAATGGCCAACAGACCACAGAAAGAATTCTCTTTAGGCTCCTCTTTGAAACCAGCAGCTACAGCAATCTGCTGGCCTTGCTTCAGGGCCAGTCTTTCAACTACTTAATAGCTGGAAATGTCTTAATTTTTGAAGACCATTTTAAATTGACAATATTTTTTTCATTCAATAACTTAAAGCTATTTCTCCACTGTCTCCTAAATTGCATTTTTTATGTTGAGAAATTTGGTATTTTTACTCACTTCTATATAATGTATCTTTTTCTCTCTCCTCCCTTCCCTCCCATTGCCCTCCCCTCCCTCCTCTTCCTCCATCTCATCCTTTCCTTCTCCCTCTTCCCTCCCCTCCCCCCTTCTCCTTTCGGTATGGAGCTTCCACCTAGGGAGCTCTAAACTGTATCCCCTGCTCTTTTAAAAATTTATTCATTTTTATTTTGAGACAGGCTCTTTCTTACTAAGTTGTCCAAGATGGCTTTGAACTTGCAGTCTTCATATCTTTCTGCCTTCACCTCTCAAGTAGTTGAGATTCTAGGCATGTCAGCATGCCTAGCTCTTCTGGCTTCTTTTAAGATTTTCTGCTTTATTATTTGTTTTAAGCAACTTAATTATGATGTGCTATGATGCTCTAGTTTCTTAAACTTTAGATGTTGATTGAATGTGTTAGGTCTGTGGGTTATAATTTTGATTAAATTTGGAAAATTTTTAGTAGTCCTTCATGTATTTTTATCTGTTCCTTCATCTCGTTACTTCACAGACTAATTTGTGTACATTAGGCAACTCATAAATCATGCTTATTTTTAGTTTTTGTCTCTTCATTTTTTTCAGCTTTGGATAGTTTCTACTGATATTTTATAAATCTATCAATCTCTTCTTCTGCTGTGCCTAATTGCTGTTAATTATATCTAGTATATTTTCCATTTTAGTGTAGCTTTCATCTTAAGAAGTTCAGTTACTTTTTTTTTTTTTGGCGCGGTACCAGGGATCGAACTCATGACCTCCCGCTTGCCAGGCAAGCGCTTATGCCACTGAGCTAAATCCCCAGCCCCAAAATCCTTAGGTCTTTTATCTATTTTGATTTTTTAATAAATTTTTTGGTATTGGGGATTGAACTCAGGACCTTGTGCTTGCCAAACAGGCACTTATGCCACTGAGCTAAATCCCAGACCCCTCAGTTATGGTTTTTAAAAAATATATGTTTATGCTTAATATGTTCCAGCTTTTCCTTAGTTTCTCAGCCATGTGGAATATAGTTATAATAACTCTTTGTGTACTAATTCTGTCACACATGTCATTTCTAAGTCAGTTTCAATTGGTTGTTGCTTCTCCTCATTATGGACCATAATTTTCTGCTACTTTGCATGCCTGGCAATCTTTCACTGGATACCAGACACTGTAAGTTTTGCCTTGTGAATATTAGATGTTAGATATATATAAAGGATCCATCAAAGCATGTATACACACTTCAGGAAAAGAAAAATAGTATGATGTTTTTTCAACAGATGGTATTATCCTCATATGGGGGAGTACTAGAGGATGTCATATATTGCAGGAAAACCACAACCATGTTGGTCCTTAGAGAAAAACGTGAAAATGCATGTGCAGCAATCTCAATGACCAAGGTTACCCAAGTAGCAGTTTACCATCCTAATACATGTTGGTCACCACTTTGAGCACCAGTTCTAGTTGTAGAGGCCAAAGATAACTTGTATTACTCTCATGATGTCTCAATAAATTTAGTATTAAAATATTTATACAAGGTTTTTTTTCCTGAAATATGTGTACTTTTTTTGACCAACTCGGTCTATTTTTGCATTTTGTGATAATATGTAGTTAACTTGCTTGGAAATAGTATGACACCTTCAGATTGTTCTTTTTTTAAAATTTTTTTTATTTTTTATTTTAAAGGGAATAAAACAAAAGAGGGCAGAACAAAGCAGATCCGAACAGAACAACATAAGCAACACAACACTTTACAATAAGACAACTGGACATTAACAGTAGCTATCAAAATATCTCTTTCTCTGCTATAGTTGAGCATAGTTTCAAATAAAATAATACCAAACATAACAAAATAGTATAAAACCATTCAAAAGAATGAAATAATTACAGGGCATTCTGAACCGAGTAACAGAGAATGATCAATGGCTACTAAGATTTCTCATTTTCAATAAAAAATTTGTTTATACTATCACATATATTAAAATCCCAATAAGATACAACATGATAGAACCCATGGTAATAGAAGAATAGAAGCATGGTAGGACTTCTAAGCAAGACAATCTTAAATCAGCAATGGCTGCCATAAAGTTTTGTTTTCTTCAAAAGAGCTGTTTATACCATCACACATAATAAAGTCAAACAAAACAGAATAAAACCATTCCAACTGATGAATGAAAACATTGAAAGGCTTCAAAGCAATGAAATGGGGACTTAGGATTATCATAAAATCTTATATACTCTTACCAACTCTCATACTAGGGAGACTATACGGTATTTACACATGTGAGTTTGGTTTATTTTGCTTATGAGTATGGTCTCAAGTTGTGTCCATTTATTTATAAATATCTCAATGTGATCATTTTTTATAGCTGAGTAGTACTCCATTGAATAAAAATACCACAAAGATTGTTCTTTTAAAATTCATTAGATAGAACCAGGACAGTATTGAGGTTAGAACTGATTTTTATATTTTAACCTCTAGCCTAACTGAGGCTAGACCCTTTGTGCATTTTACCTTACTCCATGGTTTATAGCTTTTTCAATCTGCTTGGTGAAGACTGATATTGTTTCTGGCCCTGGGTGAGTAGCACTAATCTAAATTCAGCAAAATACTCAAGAGGAACCCTCGGCAGATCTCCCGAGTCCTCTCTATGCAGCAGTTTCCTTTCTGATATTTTTGCCTTGATGTTAATCCACCTTGCTTGCAAACACCTGCAGCATCAATCCTCAACTCAGGGATGCCTGCAGATTCACTGAACTTCCCTTTCCTAAGCCTTGCTCCAGAAACTTTGTCCAGTAAGTAACTTGGAGCAATCTTGGAGTAAACAGGCTCATCTCACCTGTTTCCTACCTCTTACAAATCACTGTCTTAGTCATTTTCTCATTGCCAAGACTCAATATCTGTTATCCACAACTCAAAGAAGGAAGGGCTTATTTTGGGCTTGAGACAGGAGAAAGTACCTGGCTCTCCCCTTTTTGCTGTGTAGGGCAGAGGTGATGTAGCTCGGCAATGGCCGTCATGCCCCTCTCCTTTGCTACCCTGTGCTCCCCAGTACCTCAGAATGAATGGGGACAACTTGCCTCTTACCTTGGGGTCCTCCTGCCACCCATGAGGTTGCTCTGCAGCCACTCCAACAAGTCAGCCATGGCGCCCCTCCCCTGGTCCTACTATTCCAGATGTGCTGCCACCCCTTTGAGGAAGGAGGAACCACACTGATGTGGCCAAGATGAGGATGGAAGGGATCTGGGCTCTTTATTTGTTTTCAGATAATTTTCCTTATTAGTACAGGTTTATTGTAGTAAATAATATTTACATTCCTTGTGGGGGGTTGGTACATGTATATAACACATCTTAATTCATTTTTTATCCCCTTTCCTCTTCTTCCCTCTCCATCCATCTCTTGATCCCTGTTTTTTTTTTTTTAAGTATGTGTTTGTAGTACATAATATTTACATTCCTTGTGGGGAATTGGTATATGTACATAATATATTACCCATAGAAAAGAGATCTATAATTATAGTATGAATATTAAGATAAACCAAATATTGACCTACTACTGACCTATAGTAAATACATACTAAGTGGAACAACTTTGGTTGGAATAGAACAATTTTCAACAGCAATAGTCAACTAGCAAAAGTTAACTAGCTAGTTAGGTAGAATGAATGAATCTCTAGCTATCTAGAGATAACTAGATCTTAGTAATTATAGTAGTAACATTAGAGGGAGTGAGGAACCAGAGAATGAAAAAACCAGAATTTTGTTCATAAAGATGTGACAGCTGTCAACCAAACAGCTGTTGTTGCCCTCTCCTCTCATTGAATCACCAGCCTGAAGCCTCTCACCCACTTGAACCATCACAGGCCTGCACTTGCAAGCAATCAGCAGGTCCAAATTTGAACCAGTCACAGGATTACATTAGGACCAATCACAGGCTTGTAGCTACTATAAGCAGCACTCCTCTGATACTTCTCCAGTTAGTCTTGCAGCACTCCAACTGGTTTATTGATCCGCTTCACCCCCATTCTGCTACACAAGTCCTGTTAAAATAAAGACTCTCTCTGGAGGTCTTACACATTTGTTCATGATTTCTCAGGTAGTATGAGCTCAGAATGTCCTATAAATCTACTCAGGATTCGTGTCCTAAGTAGTGTAGACAGGGCAGTCATTTTAAAGGAAAGAGCAATAAACACTCAGGTTTGTTAGCCCCAGAGTTCCACAGACCAGCAGCCAATGATTATCAGCAACAGAGAGTAGCAACTGGCAGAGTCCACCAATGGCATAAACTGGCATTGAACAGTGGTGGCTAGCAGAGACCAGCACCTAGCAGAGTCTTTGGATGGTGGCAGTGACCCAAAGCTGGCTATGTTGACCAAAGTCAAGCAGCATTATCTGTTGTTGTCCAGTGGCATCAAGAGTACTAGCAGGACTGCACTTTGCCTATTCACGATTTCTCTCTAAACTAAGCTAAAGAAGCTTCAACTGATTACCAACAGTTTAGTCAACACAATTTAGTCAGCACTGGGTCAGCTCCAAGAAGAACCACATGACAGAGGTGCATAGCACAGAAAAAGCTATTCACATCATGGTGGCCAGGAAGCAGAGAGAAGGGTGGTACTGGGGAGGGAGATGTACCCTTCTAGATTGCCTGTGACCTGTCACCTCACCAGTACCCCCTCCAGCACTTCAGCTATTAACCCATTAGTGGGCCAATCCACAGATGAGTTTCATGCCCCCGTGATACAATCACCTTCCACCAGCACTGCCTCTGTGAATGTGAAGTTTGGAGGGGGCATTTGTACCTAGACCACCTCACTGTCCTTCATTGCCTGATGACCAATGTCTTGATAATTGTTGTTAAATATACTTTTTATATTTTTAAATTGTCCCAGTTAAAACAACTGAATCCAAACCCTATTATTCCCTCTTGGCAAGAAGAAACTGTCTCTTCCCATTGGTTGAATTACATTGTAAAGGAAGGCTGGTTATATTATCATTTCAGGAGGGAGAACTTTCAGTCTAATTTTGGGCTCTTTTTGTTTCTATCAACTATACATTTTATGAAAATAACATGTGCAAATTCAGAGCACTTTAGAGTTTTTTCTCTCTTTTCTTTCCTCATTCATTCATTTTTTCTACCCATACTGAGGATGAACCCAAGACCTTACATGGTAAGTACTTTACCATTGAGCTACATAAATATTTCTTTATTCATGGATTGTACTAAATTTTTTAAAAGATCAATTTTACACTTACCCTTTGGGATTAAACTATCTTGGGGTGTAGAGCTTTAACACTATCATTAAAGTTGTTTGCAAAAAGGGTAGAGAATTAAAAATAAAAACAAGCCAGATATGATGGTACATATCTGCGTTTCCAGCACCCTGGGAGGCTGAGGCAGAAGGATTGCAAATTTGAGCCCAACCTGAGCAACTTAGTGACTTAGGGACCTCTGGAGTGAGATGAAATCTCAATGCTGTTTTAATTAGCACTCCCTGAATGATCAGTGATGGTGAACATTTCTTCATGTATTTATTTTCCATTTGTATATCTTCATCTGAGAACTGTGTGTTCATCTCAGATACTGATTTTTGGAGAGGGTCTTTGAATTTGGGGGGCTTGATGTTTTTCAATTCTTATATGCTCTGGATATAAGTCCTTTGAGGGATTGCTGGCTAAAATTCTTTCCCATTCTGTGGGTTTTCTTTTCACTTTGTTGGTGATTTCTCTTGAAGTGCAAAAGCTTTTTAATAAGATGAGATCCCAGTTGTTGATTCTTTGAAGTACTTCCTGAGGCAGCCATATTTATTAGAAGATAAGGGGAAGATGTGTTCTGGGCAGGTGCATGCCAGCAGAAACAAAAATGTGGGACAAACAGAAAAGTGGTGCTGGGATGACAGGGAAATAAAAAGCACAGCACACAGATAAGTTAGGCTTTGGATTTTTAACGATGTGTGCTTTGGGCGCCTCTCACTGAGTCTGTGGGAAGAGTGGATAGGAATGATTGACAGGGTGCTGAGTTATCTCAGGGGCTTCCTGCACACAAACCTGTTCCAGAATTCATTCTGATTAAATTTCATACTTGAGATAAAGTCCATATTTATGAACCTTTAACAAGGTGGGGAATGTCAGGCCACAAGATCTAACATGCATGTTCTCTAGCCCATCCTAAGAGATAGAGATTTACAGGGTCTTTGTTATTTTATTTTCTGCTTCTTTCAGAACAATAGAAGGAGGATTGGCCCTGGGGTGTTGCCCAAATTCAAAGGGTGAAGAGGAGTGGCCTCCCACCCCTCATTGGTGCCACCAGTGACACCCAGGATGCAGAGAACAGGGGAAGAACACCTAAAGTCACAGCTGCAATACATACCCCAGCACATTCAGAAGTGTGTGTTACTATTCTCCTGAAGTTATTTTCTGAAGCTATCAAGTTGACAATCAAGGTTACTATCACATAAAATTATTACATAAATGAGGAAACTGAGGCTTTGAGAAGCTAAAGAGCTACCCCATAATCACACACCTAATAAGCAGAAGAAACGAGATTTAAAGAACTGGGTGTGGTGGTGCATGTCTTTGATTCCTGCACTCAGGAAACTGAGGCAGGAGACTTGTCAAGAGTTTGAGGGCAGCCTTTAGTATATAGTGAATTCAAGGATATACAGCAAGACTGTTACAAACAAAGAACTGTTACGGTTGATACAACTTGAGAAGTTTAGAAGGATCCTTACTTTGTAAATACTCTCATTCTGTACAAAAGGAGGGCACAGAGATTTTGTGAGTGCTGCATCTGCCCTGGGGGCCAGGGTTGCCTGCATACAATATAAGGGAGGAGAAGAGGCTTGTCTTCCTCCTTTTGCCCTGGCTGCTTTTAAAAGCTGGCTGCTGCCTTGAAGTGTTGCCCCAGTGCCGTGCCACCCTGCCTTGAAGCCAGCTGATTATGGACTGAAATCTCCACAACCAGTGAGCTAAATAAAGCTTTCCTTCCTTCATTTTGGGTGTTGGGTCAGCAACCAAAGAAAAGTAACCAAGACAGAAACAAACAAACACTTCTTAGAGTTAAGACTTCTCTGGTGCATTTAGAATAAACTTTAGACTTTGACCACAGTAAATGTGACAGTGTGATCTGGCGCTTCCCTTCCTCTCCAACTTTATTTCATGCCTGTTTTCCTGAGTTTTGCCTGGTTCTGCTCAAGATTGTCTCCTTATCTGCCATGTCTCTGCCTAAATCCTGTTTCTCAGAGAGACCTGTAATCATTCTGAATTAGCTCTTCTTTCTGTCTAAGTGGTATATATCTGGGCCAGCTTGTCTTGGAGCACACTGGCTCATGAGATAGATGATAAGTTTCAAGGAATTTTCAAATCAAGTGACGTCACATTAGCAGCTTGAGGTTGGCCATAGTGGAGGTATTTGCACCATGAGAACTGGCAAACACCGCCTCCACTACCATGTTTGTTTGTTTGCTAAACAGCACTTAATCACAATTAAAGATTCTGTCTAATCTTTCATTGTAAAATTAAGAGTATTTACACAGTTTTTGTGGTAACAAAGAATTGAATCCAGGGCTTTGCATTGACCTACATTCCTATTTCTCTTTTATTCTTTGTTTTTTGAGACAGGCCCTTGCTTAATCACTAAATCGCCTACATGGGCTTGAACTTGAAATCCTCCTACCTCAGCCTTCCAGAGTGTTGGGATTGTAGTTGTGCACCAGTGTGCCCAGCGTGCCTTGTATAGTGTATAATTATAATGGTCTAGAATAGTATCTGACATGTAGTCAGCAGTCAATAAAAGTTAATTACTATGAACTCACGAATGTCGTTTGTGTGTATTCTGTACCTTGCCTGGCGGTGTGTTGGAGCATGATTGTACTGACCCAGGATAGCCAGTTGTGCGCATCTCTTCTGAATTCCACATTTATGTAGCTAATACTGACTGGCAAGAATATTAATATCAGGATAACTGATAAAGACTTCAAACCAGGACTTAAAATTTTTCCTTTGTGGAGCTCAAGGTGCAACATGCTATTATCTGGCATAATGTGTGGAATTTAGTAGGTATTCAGTCAATATTTGCTAAATGCATAAACGTGATACCAAAGATCATAGATTTAAGCAGTTCCTTAAGATTATTTCAGCCACATTTTGGCCTGATCAGGACACAACATAATCATATATATTCTCCATACACACACACACACACACACACACACACACACGTACATTCCATACACTCTTCCGTCCCTACTTTTTTCTCTTAAACCTTAGAGATGACTCCATGTAGTATATAAAGAACTCTTTTCAACACTGCATAGTGCTGCATTGTACAGATGTGCTAGGTTTGCTTAGCCAGTACACTACTGGTAGACATTTATGTTGCTTCTAATATCTTGCTTTTAAAGCCATGCTGCAATGCATTTCCTTGGAGTTCCACACCTGTACTAGTATATTTTCACTGTCTCTGTTTCATGGTTTGAGCAGCTGAGGCTCAAGATGATGAAGTGATGTGCATAAGGTCATAAAAGCAAGTTCTCTAGTTTCCTTCCAACATAACATGCAGCCCGTGTTTCAGTCAGTAGCAGTGTGTGTTTGCAGCCATTTGCCAGGCCCTGTGATTCTTTAGAGGCTGACGGGATTTGAACTCTGGATACCCCTAGGGTATAAGGATTCCCTTAGAGTATAAGGATACCCCTAGGATAGGCTTATTTCTATGTGGTCTGAGAATGCAAGGGTGAGGGCAGGGCAGACCCTGGGGTCAAGTGCTTTTCTTTCTTTCGTTGGTGACAGCGGTGGACACAGCCTAGCATTACGTAGTTCAGGCTGGCCTTAAACTCCAGGCAATCCTCTTTCCTCAGCCTCCTAAGTGCTGGGATAACAGGCTGTACCACCATGCTGGCAGGGGAAGGTTCTGAGCACAACCTAAATAATGAGGAGTCAGTCCAAGAAGAGGGTGGGCAGTTACCCAAAGCAAAGGGCACTAGCATTTTGGTGCCACCAGAGTGTGGAATGGATGGCCTGCCTAAGGTCTCAGATGGTGTGGAACAGTGGTGAGTGCTTGTGTTTCTTGCTCTGTGGAGACTGGACATGATTATTTTTGGTTTTGCTCTGAAGGCCATGCAGTCTCTGGGGAAACATTAAACTTTTGTGTATTACTTTTAATGGTAATCTGAAAAGTAAGTGAAAAATCGTGTTTTGGATCATCTGGGTGGCGCTGCATAACCCATCCCTCCAGATGATTTCAGCGAATGCATTGCCTTTGTGTTGGCATTGGCGCTGAGTAGTGCTGCTTTAATTGTCCCACTAATGAGAACAGAGGGGGACTTAATATGTAAATGATGTGTTTGCCCTGGAGGAAGACAAAAGCCCTCCCTGAAGGCTGAAGGAACAAAGGGTTAGCACAAGCTCCTGAGAGATGAGGGAGAGACAGAGAGAGACAAAAACAGATAGACTGAGATTGAGACAGAGATGAGTCACACATTGCAGGCTCCAGAGACTGCACTAAGCTCCAAGAGCATCTTATGCAGCGCTTAGTCTTAGCACACACCATTATTGCAATAAATTAATGTTTTTATTTTAAAATGTATTGGTTTGATAGTTCTGTTTCTATTTCAGTAGTAAATTGTCATTGCTTTTTTATAGTTTTATGTGGCATAAATATATCTCTATACTTTGTTTTCTTTCTATATCTATTTAAGTGGTATTATAGTACTTACAAACGATCATTACAGGGGTATGGAGATTTTCTTTGGGGAGCTGCTGGGGAGTTTTAAGTTATGAGATCAGATTGGTATTTTAAACGGAACATCTTGGCTCTGCGGAATAGGGATTGGGAAGACACAAAACTAGACTATGAGGCTGATGAAACCTAAACTAGATCAGTGTAGGGCTGTTCAGGAGAGGACAGATCTGAGAAATGTTTAGGACTTAGAAACTGACAACATTTGGGAGAAAAAACATGGGCTGACCCACTGGTTTTTAGGTGGGTGTAACTGGATATGTTGTGGTATCACTAACTGGTGAAAACACAAAAAGGAAAGAGGAGTGACAGGCAGCAGGTAAAGAGACAAAGAACCCCACTTAGGCAGGTGAAATTTGTGATGTGTATGTCACATTTAAGCCATTGGACCAATGACCTTGAATCTTGAGCCAGGAGAAGAATCTGGGAAGATCTGAGATAAATCAGGATTTGGGTGATGGTTAGGCAAGGAGAGAACGTTGAAACTGTTTTAGTTTTTTGGGTGTTGGACTCTCCTCCTAGAGATGATTTCTAGATTCTTTCTTTCCTGTACAAAGAATCAATCAAACCAAGCATGAACATGCCAAAGTTTCACATTTATTAAAGGTAGTTGAAAGGTAGTTGCAAAAAAACAAAAAAACAACCAGGCTCTACAGAGCAAGTTTTGGATAAGTAAAGATAGGGGAAAGGAGAAAAACAAAACAAAACAAAACAAAATAAAAGAACAAAATACTACCCCACAGCATAGAGTAGGCTACTGTGAAGAAACAGACAGTGAGCACTTAATAGCCACAGTCCCTTTTTTATATTTCCTACACTGGCATAATGACCAGGTCATCCTATCAAAAACCTGCTGGAGTCCTTGTGAGAAGTCCACGTGCAGGGCTTTTAGAATGGAAGAGCAGACATTTAATAAGACCAAAATCAAAATGTATCTCACTAGACTTAAAAATATGGAAGTCATGGAAAAATATAGTATTGCTCTTCTTCCTAGGCTCCAGGACAATTTGGAATCCTTCTTAACTGTGCTCTTCCTAGTTGTGGCCCCAGTCAACTAACTGGAACTGGCCCAAAAATGCCACTTGCCTGAACTTCCTTATATGGTACAGGGAGCAACATGCCTGGCATTGTGGGATTTTTTTTCCCCATCAGTCAAGTGTGTGGGATTGACACACAGGTTTTGCTGTTCCTGGTGACCCCAACAACTTAAAGTCTCTCAAGGACCCTTGAACCTGTAACTGAAAAACAAATGGGTTGTATTGGATGTGCTCCCTGGTTCCAGGTCTGAGCACCTGGTAGTAGTCCCAGAAACCTCATGGGGTGGCCTTGTTACATTAGGATGCCCATGGGACTGTCTGCCGACTAACTGAACGCCCTAACAAATTATCACATCACTCAGTTTTCCTCTGGTGGTTGCCTTGTCCAGGATAAACCTATGAAATATTTAGGACAAAATGTTGAGAGAGTTATCACAGAGACTCATTAGCTATGGTACTAATATTTCAAATAAAATTATAGCTTCTGGCCCAAGTGACCAGAGTGGAATCTTAAAAGCATCATTTGTTTTGTTTTGTTTTGTTTTGTTTTGTTTTGTTTTGAAATGGAGTCTCACTGTACAGTGCAAACTGGCCTTAAACTTGCTTCTGTGGCCCAGGCTGGCTTTGGACTCAGTGGTCCTCCTTCCACAGCCTGGGTTGCAGACATGTTTCCACCATGTCCAGCCATTTATCTTTTTAGCATGAAATGATGTGAGTGATGCCCAGCCTGGTACCTAGACTGTTTTCTTCAAACCTAAAAAGCTCACTCCCCTATTTCCTTCCTCCATCCTCACCTGGCCATAACATAAATTTAAAATAGCTTTTTAATGTTGTGTTAGTGAGATACCATTGCTCCTAATTTTTATTTTAAAACAAAAGAGGACAGAACAAAGCAGATCAGAACAGAACAACATAAGCAACACAGTACCTTACAACAAGACAACCGGATATTAACATTAGCTACCATAATGTCTCTTTCTTTGCAATAGTTGAGCATGGCTTCAAATACAATAATATCAAACATAACAAAATAGTATAAAACCATTCAAAAGAATGAAAGATTTACAGGACATTCTGAACTGAATAACAGAAAATGATCAATAGCTACTATATCTCATTTTCCATTAAAAATTTTGTTTATACTATCACATATATTAAAATCCCAATAAGACAAAACATGATAGAACCGATGGTAATAGAAGAATAAAAGCATGGTAGGACTTCAAAGCAAGATGATATGAAATCAGCAATGGCTGCCATAATGTTTTGTTTTCTTCAAAACACATTCCTCCTAATTTTAAAAAAAGGAGAGTCCAATTTATAAATAGCAAGCTGATACAAAGTATTTGTTTCTCTTACCATCTATTTCAAAACACACCAAAAAATAGTAATGGTTTAATAGTTTACTCTTATTAATAAAAAGTGATCAAAGGCAGGGAAAGGCTGTAACTGCTGAGGCCTTGGAAGAACTCATGTTTTGAGGTTGACATCCCAAGCCAGCACCTGGGCAGAGATGGTGGTGACACACTGCTCATGTCTGATCCCAGGTTCTGTCTGCCAGGAGTGTGGCCGTGAGCAGGCTGTTTTACCTCTCTGTGCCCCAGTGTCCTTATCTATGGTAGGATGATTACAGTGCCACCTCCTAAAGATGTTGTACTTGTTGAACAGATTGAAGCACTTAGGACATGCCTGGTATATCAGCGCAGTTTTTCAAATAATAGAAGCCAGGCATAATCATAGCACTCTGTGAGGCTGAAGTAGGAAGATCTCGGGTTCAAGATCAGCCTGGGCAATTTAAGAAGATGCTGTCTCAAAATAAAAAACAAAAATGGCTGGAGATTTAGCTCAGTGTAAAAGCTCTGGATTCAATCTCAGTATTAGAATAAATAAGTAAATAAAATTATGCTTTTGGAGGACAGTTGAGTGATGTATATCTAAAGCCACTAAATGTCTTTTTTTTTTCTTTTTTTTTGCAATATCGAGAATTAAACTGAGGGGCTCATGCATGCTAGGCACTCTATCATGGAGCTATGTCTCTAAAACTTTTAAATTTTATTTGATTATATTTTGAGACAGGGTCTTATTGAGTTGTCCAGGCTGGCCTCAACCTTATACCATCACACCTGGCTAAAGTATCATAATTTTTGACCCAATCATTTCATTCTGCACCTTGGCATCTGGCAGCATTGTTCTATTTAAACACAGTAGGCTCAAAAGGAGGAAAAGAAAGTGCTCTAAAGGATATAACTGCATGTATGGTTAAGTGTGTAGGATTGATAATCGTATTACTAAGTTTTTGTTGGATCGTTGAACAGAACTGTTTGCAGCCTCACTGTTTGAATGTCTACTTTGTATGCTTTAATTTTGTAACATGAACAACTATTTCTAAGAGGACAACATGTAATTTATCAACTAGTGATTTCTTACTGTATTATTTCCACCCTTTTTTCTGTTTTTTTCTCTTTAAATAAATTTTAAAAAATAAAAAAAAAACCCACGGTAGGTATTTAATAAATGTTGATTGGATTATACATATATGCTTGTATATGTGTGTATACACATATACTGCCCATCCCACTTAATAATGTTAAGACAATGGGCCACACATAAGATGTTGGTCTCATAAGATTCGTGTAGCTGGAAATGTCCTCTTGCCTGGTGACCACACTGTAACATATGATGCCAGGCATTATTCCAGCATCTGTGGTGATGCTGGTATAAATGGACCTGTGTTTTCCCAATCGTATAAAAGTACAGTACAGCACAGACCTATGTAAAATTTACCCAGAGCCACGGTAATAACTGAATGTATTACTGGTTCACGTATTTATTTTACTATATTCTTGGCCAATCTTTCAGTGAATTCTATTTACAAAAGAAAGTATACAGTAAGACCTCTGGCAATGGCCCAGAATGTCTTGTATATTGCGGTCAGTGACTACCTTTGCCTCTAGCTTCCTGCACCATGCTCTACAATATTCACACTGCGCTGGTGTTGCCGAGCTGTGAACACTAACCTTTGCAAAAGTGATACATAACTGTCCATACATAACATGTGGTGCTTGAATTTCCCTTCTCTCGGATCAGGTTCTCATTAGGGAAGTAAGGAGAATGGGTAGGGATTCTTCTCACTGCCAACAATTCTGGACAACAAGTATTTTGTTTTTGCTTTAGTGTTTGATTCTCTGGGCCTCTTTCACTTGCTAATCAAGCATTCTAGGGACCAAACACCTTCCCTTTCTCCAGGGAATACCACCTTTGTGGGCACACAACTTTAATGCCCATGAGACATTCAGAGGCCAGCACTAGACAGTATGTAATCAGATGCCAAAATGTGCACAACAGAAAATGATTCTTGCGATGGTCATTAAAAATCACATAGCAGAAGGGCAGTGGTGTACACCTTTAACTCTGTTTTCTAAGGAGGCCAAAGTGGGAGGATCACAAGTTGAAGCCCAGCCTGAGAATTTAGAGACCCTGTCTCAAAATAAAAAATAAAAAGCTGTAGTTCAGTATGAATGTTCCAGGTTCAATCCTTAGCACCAAAGGGGAAAAAAAAGACTTCCAAATTTCCCTGTCTACATATAATATACTCTTATTTCTAAGGAATTTTAAGTACCTCTTAAATCCTCTAGCTGAGTGACTATGGTGAGATGGAAAGAACATTAACTGATAATTAGGAAATTTATATTCTACATTTGGCTCTTCTATGTGTATGATTTGGAATAAGTCTCTTCTCTCTGGGCCTGTAAAATTAGAGGTTTTGAACTTGATCTCAGACATCCCTTCTGGCTCCTGACAGAGTAAGATTCATGCAGCCTGGAGGATCTGATTGTCTAGGATTTTTGAAGCCCTTGAGTGGTCATTTGGTTGATCTGCATCTTTGGCACAACTGAGCTGAGGTCTGAGCAGTGCTGCTGGGGGGCTGACTTTACTATCTGGGCCATGCCCTCTGTGCTCCTGGCAGAAGGCTGAGCACCCATGTTTGCTGTCCCCAAGTGAGGCTGATGGCCACAGGCCAGAGGCTATGCTGTCTGGGTTGGATTGTAGCAGAACCCACAACCCCTAGTCTTTTGTCATGTTGGACTGGTTGACCCTTTGGTGTTGTCTCGGATTTGCTAAGGAGGTTTGAAATGGAGAATTCTCACAAACTGCACTGCACGGTGCAACTGCTTTGCTCCTCAGGGCTCCTGGATTCTTTCCCCCAGTCAGCTCCTGAACTGTGTTGGTACTGACTCTGGCCTCCAGAGGGCACTCTTGCAATGTGGACCCCAAACCTCTCTGCAGAAGCTGGGTCGGTCTTTGCAGAACATCTGGGTTTGCCAAAGCCATTCTCCATTGAAATGGTTTTCAGCTGAGGGTAATCCCCCTTCCTTCTCCCAGGTCACATTTTACAGTGTCTGGAAACGTTTTGGGTTGTGACAATTGGGAAAGAGCCCCAGATGCTGCTGAAATTCAGGAATGCACAGGGAAATACTGAATTATACCTCTGAAGATGTTGAGAAAATCTGCTCTATTTGAATCTGTTTGTCACCTGGAACAAAGAGACAGTCACTTGGAAATAAGTTCTTTGGGCTGAGTTTTCCATGGCCGAGGTTCACCTAACCTGAAGGGAAATCTTAGAATACTGACCTCCAAGCATTTTTATCACAGGCATCACAGCTACAAACCACTGAAAAGGATGTGGTGTCAGGCTGATAGCACATGAGCGTCCCCCTTAGGAAAACCCTGTCCCTGGGGCTGGCCCCTCTAAACAGGACCCAGGACAGCACCACCACTTCCTTGTGCAGGTCACAGTGTTGGCTCTCGGCCTCACCCCTTGTGAGCAGGGTGACAGGAAAACCCCTGGGACTGACCTTTTCTGACAGGTGGGGGATGGGCCTGTGGCTTTGGAGACAGATGGGAACTACTAGGAAAGAATCTGGGATGTCCTTGTTGGCATGTGGGCTGAGATGACAAGTTCTCATAGATTTCCCCTGGCCTTGGCCCAGCTCGGAAACCAGGGGCTGGGTTTCTTGCTCATCTGTGTCTTCCTGTGGGCCAAGGCCTCCCCTAGCCCATTCTGTCTCTTTCCTTGTCTACCAGTCCCCTGTTAGTGTATCCACCAGAAGAAGGACTGAGCAGCAGCAGAAAGCAAAGGTGGCCATGTGGTGGCACATGTCTGTTATCCCGGAACTCAGGAGACTGAGGCATAAGGAGTGCTGCGATTTCTGTGCTACATAGTGAGACCTTGTCTCAAAACAAACAAACAGACAAACAAACAAACAAACAAACAAAAAAGTAAAAAGTAAAGGCAAGGGAACCTTCACTGAGAGGAGACTGGAAGGACAGGGACAAAGAATGAGCAGAGGGACCTTGTGTTCCCTCCTAGAAAGGACTGGAGACAAATTCTAGTTTATGGTTTGCCACTCGGAGAAAGGAGGGCAGTATGGTTTAGTGCCTTGGCTCCTGTAATATCTCTGTTGACTTGTCCTTAACTGAGCAACAGATCCCTCTCTCACATATCCCACTTTCCCAAATCACCTGATGCTTCAGATCTGTTCAGCTTGTTACTTTTAGGACCCTGATGTGGGGGCAGGTCAAAGAAAGAAGAACCCCTTCTAGTGGCCTCCTTACTCTCCAAAAGGCTGATTTTCCTCATCTATAGGAGCTCCCGCGGCCACTGCTCTGTCAGCCCTTATCTCTCAGAGCCCATGATGATGGTGGCAAGGAGGAGACTGGCTATTTCCCATCTACCAGGCCCTCCATGAAGCCCTCAGCCCCTTCCTGCAGGACTTATGTGGGGAATTTAGTTCTGCCTGGGATAAGAAACAGGTGTTCCAGGCAGTTGGTGGGTGGTTGAAACCTACTGGAGGGAAAGAGGGAGGTCCATCAGGCTGCCAAGGGGGTAGTTTGCCAAGGGCATTTTATTCCTGGCCAGTGGGGAGTATTAGAGAGGCAGGAAGCAGCCCCTTCCTCCCACCTCCCTGGGGCAGAGGAGGTAGAAGGAAGCTCCTGAAGGTGACTGGAACTTCGGCTTCAAAGGGATGGAAGAGAAGGCATGGAGAGTGGCAGAGAGACAGTGACCTTAGCCTAGACAGTGAGATAAGCATGGAGAAAAAAAGGAGTTGAGGGGTAGCCTCTCCCCAGCAAAGACACTTGATTTCCTTCTGACATGGGTAGGTACAGGATGAACGGTTCAAATGATGAAAACCTTATTAATCCTCTCTCTCTCTCACTCTCCAAACAAATAGAGACCAAGACTTCTTAGTTTGATGAGCAATTTGGTGGGACAGGAGCAGCCCTGCCCCAGTTCCTCCCACCCCTACGTTTGTGCCTTTCTGTAGTTGTCTAAGTCACCTCTTCAAATCTTTTTGCAGTCTCAACTTGTGTCCAGCAAAACCAGAGAAGAGGTAGGCAAGAGGGGATGGCGTTTGGAGGCCCCTCCACCTTCTGCTCCAGCTAAGGAGGATCCAGAGTGGGGGATGTAGGGCTCTCCTCCACAAGTTTCAGTCTGTGAGTCTCTGGGGAGAAGCTCTCCCTGGGATCCAGACACCCTTTTATCCCCACCATGGGTCAGGATTTACCTCCAGCCCCCCAGACCTGAGCAATGGCACCAGAAGTCTCTCATCCATACCTTGTCCCAGCCTGGCCATCAAGGGGAGCCCTGGAGCTTGCTGGGGTCCTGGGGGACACCCAGGCCCTCGAAGCAGGGTGGCAGGTTTGGAGGAGCTGTTGTTCTGCGGGAAGAGGAGGCAGGAAGGGCCCTGACATGTGGGCCCAGGGAAAGGGAAGAGGTGAGAGGGCAGGGACGAAGGAGGTGACACTGGGCAGCTCGTTTTGGAGGCCCCCAAGATGGCAGCATGTCCTGAGCCAGGAGGGGCTGGGGGCAGAGCCGAGTCCTGGGGAAGGAAAGAGGAAGGGTGAAGACAACCTCTCTAAGAGACTGTACTCTTTCTTCCCTTCCATATCCTGCCAAAAGTCTCTTCCCATCTTCCTGGTTGATTTGATTTTGTACAGCTTCCTCAGAAATGTCCTTTCTTAGGGAAGCTTTCCACACTCCAGCTCGCACCACTGCCTGCTGTCCTGTCCCCTGTACCTGTTTGCAGGGCACTTAGGAAGCCACGGTTTGTCCTATGCCTGTTCATCTAATGTCTGTGCCCCCAGCTCTACTTTATTCTCCACTGAATGCAGCTTGCCTTGGCACAAATTTAGTGCTTAATTAAAAATCATACTGATCTGGGTGTGGTGGCACTTGCCTATAATCCTGGCACTTACTCTGGGACACTGAGTTGGAAGGACCATGAATTTGAGAGCAGCCCAGGCAATTCAGTGACTTAGTGAAAACTTGTCTCAAAATAAAAAATAAAAAGAGAACTTCTCACTGTAGCTCAGTGAGAAGGCCCTCAGTTCAATCCCCAGTACTGGGAGGAAAAAAAAGTGTTGAGAGAAGGAATGAAGGATATCCTCTGCCTTAATTCAAGGAACCCACTCTTCACTCCCTGCCCCTGCAGCAAAGGCTCTAATTCTAGCTGGGTGGCGAACTAGTTGTGTAGCCTTGGGCTTGTCCCTGACATGTGCAGGCCTCTCTTTGTCACAAAGGCCCCTCTCTTGGCTAAGATCAGACAGCATCTTGAGTGAGAAGGGCCCAGGCTAGATACAGAGTGAGCTTTGACATTGTTTGCACTGACCACAGCACTTCTTTCAAGGAGGCTTCCCTGCTCCTGTTCCTTCTTAGTCTGCCCCCTGCACCTGCTGCCCACCTGGATCCCTGGAGCTGATTAGCTGGAGCTCCACACTGCTTTCTGCATTTCCAGAATCCTAACTGCAATCCACATTTTTCTTAGTGAGACCACATCATTTAACTCAAAGAGCAAGTATCAACCTAATATGGTCATGGGGTGGGGGTGGGAATGGGGAGTACAACTGGGTAACCAGTAAGTTAGGACTTTATGCATGCAGGTTGTTGGGTAGGATCCAGGAAGGGGCAAAATGCTCCTCCATGAAGAAAAGCGTGGGTCCTCTGCTGGAGTGTACCCTCCCTGTGGGCCTTACACGAGGGAGGGCAGCTGTTTTTGCAGGAAGGCTGTCTCATAGCCCAGGCTCGGCACTGCTTCTGCCCTCACAGTGAGTCCCTGCGTGCTGCTGCCCTGTGCAGCTTCCTGTGTGGCACCACTTGCTTTGAGTAAGGATGGACTGAGGTAGGCATAGTGTTCTGAAACCCTGGTGCAGAACTGGGGGAACGTGGGGAAGTGTAGGGGTTGCTAATCTTGTGATATAAACCTGCTTCGTGTCCTTCAGGGCCTGAGCACAGGCAGTGTGTGTGTGCGCGTGCAAGTGCGCTTTTGAGGAGGACAGGGAGGTGTGACAGAACCCGCTTCAAGCTGGGGCTTGGAAAGGGCACTTTCTTCTCTTCATGGTTTCCCAGAGAGGAGCACACAGTTGGTGCCCAGGGCATTCCAAGAGCCAGGAGGGGTGTTGCGGTGGAGGACAGGGAGGGCTGTGCAGGTGCTGTTCAGATCCCAGCTGCTATACTGGTGGCACAGCTAGTCCCAGCCTTCCCCTGGCTGTCTGCACCCACTGCCTCAGCTGCACGCTCAGGGGCAGAGTCTGGATCCCCAGCTGCATGCAGCCTGGGGTAGAGGCCAAGGGTATTCAGTCCATAAATTGGCTGGAATGAAGAGAGTTCTTGGGGCTTTGTCTTGGAGTGGTTCTGTTATCTTTTCCGTAGGAAATCTGATTGTGTGGCTGCAGAAGCTGACAGGCATCTGCCTACATTTCCATCCTCGTCTCCCATTCCATCTCCTGCTAGCTTTCTTCTGGCTCCTTTATCTGTCCCAGGGCCTTTCCCCCTCTCTATGAGCTTGGCAATGTATACTCTGGGCCTTAGCTCAAATGTCATTGTGTCAAGGAAGTCTTCCTCAATGCTCTCGATTTCTCCCCTGTATCAGGGAGTGCATTTCTAATTGCAGACCTGTTAGTAACTGAAAGTCTGCCTACAAGACTATAAAAGCAGTCCTGCTCAGTGTAGTGCCCCCAGTCCCAAGGAAAATGCCTTAAACAGGTAAATTAAACAAAAGGCCATTAAACATCCAATGAAAGAAATGAGTAAGTAAACAAATAAAGAACAAACTTTGTTTTCCCCATCTCTCTTCAGCTGAGCCTCCTTCCCCTGTGACCCTTATTTGGTTCTTGCCTTACCATCACCAGTCTAAATAATTTTCTAAATCCTCCAATACCAGATTTGTGTCTCCTCTAATAACAACTACATTCAACTTGAGTATAGATACTACTGAGCTTACAATAGGGTTATGTGCCTGCTAAACCCATTGGAAGCTGAAAATAACATAAGTAAAAAATGCATTTAAACTGGGTATGGTGGCATATATCTATAATTCCAGCTACTTGGGAGGTTGAGGCAGGAGGATCAAAAGTTTTAGGCTAGGCTTGAGCAACTTAGAGATACCCTGTCTTAAAGTAAAATTTTAAAAAGGGTCGAGGATATAGCTCAGTGGTAGAGTGCTTGCCTAACATGTGTGAGGCCCTAGGCTCCATCCCCAGTACTGCAAAAACAAACAAATGAAAAAGATATTTAATACACCTAAACTACAAAATATTGTAGCTTAGTACACAGTACACTGGAGAGTACTGACAGATCACCCACATGATTGTGTAGAGGACCAGGAACTGCAGCTCACAATGTACTTTGTATTGTGAGACCAGGAAAAGATCAAAATGCAAAACTGCAAGTGTGCTTTCTATTGAATACAGATTGTTTTGCACCCTTGTAAAATCAAGTATTCTAAATGAAAACATCATGTGTTGAGGCTTATCATAATATTTATAAAATGAAAATCTGAACATGCTTCTTACTCCTGGGTCCATTTTAGGTCCCTCCTGGCCATGGGCTGAAGTCTGATCCCCATACAATGATTTCTGAGACCTTGGGGAAAGGATACCTGTTTGCTTTGTCACCCCTATCTTTCGTCTCTCCTAGCTCCCATTTGCTCCAACCTTTACCACAGGTCTTACTGTGACTCCAGCACACTACCAGCACCCTGCCAGACCTGTTATGCTTACTCATGGCTTTTTATTCTACACAAGCTATTCCCTCTGCCAGGGCCTCTTTCTCCACTTTCTTACCTGTGTAGGTGTCATTTCCTCCAGGAAGCCCTGACTTTGCTGCACCTCCCCTGTGCTTGCTTAAGCCTCAATTTGGGTCACTGGCTGTCCCCCTTTGTGCTCCCCACTGAGCTCTGAGCTTCTTGAGGGCTCTTCTATCTCTGAGCCCTTACACCTATAGATAACTGATAGTCAATAAATGCTGGTTGAATGACTAAATGACTTGTGTACTATCCTTTGTCTCAAGTCTGCTGGGCCATGCCCTTAGCTAGGAGTGCCTTCCCCTCCTCCCAAGATTCTGTGTCCTGGCTGGGGGTCTAGCTCAGCAGCACAGGGCCTGCCTTGCAAGTGCAAGGTGATGAGTTCAATGTCCTGTACAAAAAAAAAAAAGATTTTCTGGCCCCTATATCCTAGACACTCACGGCAGTGACTGCTGCTGCTCCCCTTCTTTTCCTCAGAGACATCTGGGGATTCCTGGGGGGTCCGCTGTCTGGCCAGCTGCTCTGCCATGGCCTGATGAGTGAACAGCATGCTGGGCAGGAGCTGAGGGGTGAGAGGGTGGGGTGGGATCTGTTTGCTTCCCTGGCATCTGTCCTCCTCCCTGGCATCTGTCCTTTACCATGTCCTGGTTAAACAAATACCCACTTCCTTCTGCTCCACTATGAGAGAGGGATGCCTAATACAGAAATGACCCTTGCTCAGTGATAGGAGCTGTCCCAGATAGATTGCTGAGTACCCTTGCTCTGTGTTACTTAGGGGCTAGGATACAGGAGACTTTTGGAGGAAGATGGGTCCTCATGGTGGAGATCAGGGCTAGGGGCCTTCTAGGCAGAGGGACAAGTGCTGATGGAGCTCTGGGGACAGGGGTCACCTTCATACCTACCTTACTCTGCACACCCATGGGCACAAGAGTTGGCCAACACCGGACAGGGGCCCCCAGCAGCAGGCAGGGGAAGGGCGATGCCTGCACCTCCCATCCAGGATAGTTGACTACAATGAGCTTGCTGAAGTTGAACTTGTAAGTGAACCTTTTGCCTTTGGTCTTGTGCAGTATCCTTTTGTTATAGTAATACCTGGAGAACCAAGGTTAGAAGACAGTCAATCAGAGTTGCCCTCCTGAGCCAGAAAGGCTAACCAGAGCTGTTCCTGGAGGACACCAGGCATCTTCCTGTGGGCAAGGACATCTGCCAAGCCTCGGACAGGGGTGCCAGAACCAGTCCTTGTGCTTGAACTCTGCATTCTCTGGCTGTGTTGGCCAGCTTGTCTCACCTGAGGGCCCGGCTGAGCTTGTCGTAATTCATCTGTGGTTTGCATTTCCTGCGGCCCCAGAGGCGGGCCACCTCATCTGGATCCTTGATGACAAACTCCCCATACTCTCCCTGCTGCCAGGCGATGACATGGCGGAACTCTTCCTTCTGCAGCAGCTCCAGGATGAAGTGCCACAGCTGAATCTGCCGGGAGCCTGGGGAGGACTCGGGTTTGTAGGCCCAGTCAGGAAAGGCCAAGCCTGGGGTGGGGAAGGGAGTGTGAGGGCTGTTCTGATGCTCCAAGGCCCCACCCATGGCAGCTGCAATAGCATAGGAGACCTGGTAGAGAGGCTCACCTGAGATCCAGTAGTTGCCAGGGACAGCCGAGATGCCCTCGGCCAAGCAGCTACAGTGCATGGTTCAGTATAGGTAAGAGAGGACTGAGGCTGAGTCCTGGGGTGAAACAGTCACTTCTTAAGAGGAAGGGAAAGAAAGAAGAAATACAGACGATCAGAAAGGAAAGAGAGGGGAAACCTAACTTAGGAAATTTCTCTATACTTAGGGCAGGGCTCAGCCTTGTACCTACAGGCGCTTTGGAAGCATTTGTTCAGTTAATGAACCAGGGCCAAAGAGGAGGGGATCTTGGTGTTTCTGTCCTGAGGAGGGAAGGGAAGGGTGTTAGAATGACCCCATTATGATAGACTTGCTTGATGCAGACAAAAGGAGGAGAAAAAAAATCTGAGTAAAACCTTCAAATGGAAAAGAGGAAGAAGGTGTGAATGGCTGCTTTTCATGATCACTTTTGGTTATAACAATGTACAGCAAGATTAAGGTGGGACAAGAGAAGTTGTCACAGGGAAACAGGACATGGGGCTGCCCTTGGGCTAGGAGACTCTTGGGTGTTTAGGACTTATGTGCTAGCAGGGTTCTGGGTTATACTCAGGAGGTCCTCTCTGATAGAGCTGGCATGAGAGAAGCACTATTCTTAAGCAGGATTTGGTAGGCTTTTGTGTCTGGAAGACATGTGACACTGTGTCTGGAGGACGTGACACTGTGTCTGTAGGACATGACACTGTGTCTGGAGGACGTGACACTGTGTCTGTAGGACATGACACTGTGTCTGGAGCGGCCGCCTTGCATTTTAAAAAATCACCTATTAGCTTGGCATGGTGGTGCACACCTGTAATCCCAGGATTTAGGAGGCTGAGGCTAGAGTAACATGAGTTTGAGGCCAGCCTGGGCTACATAGCAAGTTCAAGCTTGGCCTGGACTGTATAGGGAGACCTTGTCTCAAAAAACCAAACCAAACCAAACCAAACCAAACCAAAAATCATCTATGGCTGTGTTCCTCAAATTTAATGTGCATAATGATCATTCTAGAGTCTCTTTAAATGCAGATTCTGATTCAGATGGAATGTGTGGACCTGAGATTCTGAATTTCTAAGAAGCTGCTAAAGTTGCTGCTGCTACTGCTGGTCTCTGGACCTTACTTTGTATAGCAAGAACCCCTGGGCTATAGCAAAGAGAAGCCATAGATGTTAGAAAGTTAACGAATCCTAGATACCTCAGGTTGTAGGATCCTCCTGACTCTTCCTATTACTAGCACCAAAAGGTCATGTGGCCTCTTGCTGACCCTTTGCTCCTCAGGGGCTGGCTCAGTGCCTCAAGGTCAATGGTCTACCTGACAGGAGTCCTATTTAGCCTGGGCTGAGAGCATCTCTGGAAAATACAGTAAGCAGGGCAGTGAGTAGATCCAGGCACATTTGTATTTCCTAAACCAGCAGTTGGAGTGGAGAGTAGTTCAGTGATGGAGGATTAGAATGCTTGCCTAGTCTTCCTGTGACCCTGGGTTCTTTGTTTTTTTGAGACAGGGTCTCACTATGTGGTTCAAGCTGGCCCTGGACTCACTATGTAGCCCAGGCTGTCTTTAAACTCTCAGTGATCCTCTTGCCTCAGCCTCCCAAGTCCTAGGCTTACAGGCATGAACCACCATTATCTGCTAGCCCTCGGTTCTATTCACAGCACCACAAAGAAATGAAGGCCCCCCCCCAAAAAAAAGGGGAAGACTAACAGCTAACATCTGGAAACCTCCTTTCCCTTCACTCTCTCCTAGGCCAGGGATTTAGCTCAGTGGCATAAGCACCTGCCTGGCAAGTGCAAGGTCGTGAGTTCGATCCCTAGTACAAAAACAAAACAAAACAAAACAACTCCTCCACTCTCTCTTGAAGCAGAAGTGCCCTCTCTTCTCTCATACTCCTTTCTGCCCAGCCATTAGTGTCACTTTAACTTGGGAGTTCTCTGCTTCAACCTCAGAATGCATCCAGCTGAAGTGTGTGTGGAGAGATTTCTAGGCAGGAATGTTCCTGGAAGGAAGCGGACAGAATTCCTTCTGCCTGCTGGATCTGATGGTGCTTCCAGGGTGGAGGTTCAGCGATGTCAGGGTAGATTTAGGATCTGGCAAGAAGATGGTAAACACCTGCACTTAGCAGACCAGACATGCCCTATGCCCTGCACGGTGCTAAGGTATTAAACTGAATGCACTGAAATCTCCTACCAGGTAGTCTCAGAAGTGCACAATTTAAGATCTCACAACTAAGTGAAAGAGTAGAAAGACACTGATTCAAGATTTATAAGATTTAGTCACCCAGGTAGCCCAAAAAAGAACACCCAAAAGAAAAACCAAAGTGTTGTCAGCATGTGGAGTCAAGTCTCCTGGTCTCCTGGCACCAGCTCCCTCCAACTCCGATTTGTGAGACCTCCTGGAGATTCTACTGTCTAAGAAGTCTGTGTTCTGGGTGTGGAAAGTCTCACTGTTGAAAAATCTTGCCAAACATCCACCCACAAGTCCTTTCTTTTCTGCTGGAGCCCACTGTGGGGAGCTTCCAGAGAAGAGCAGGCTTCTGTCCTGACCACATATGTGAACTGTCCTTGGCATTTAACCCTAATTCCTTGGGTATTTTATGCACACTTAGTGGCTATGCAAGCTCCCAAGGCCAGAAGGTGCACTATTCTGTGTCCTCTTCCTACCCCCAGGCCCCTGCTCATTCCCTCAAGTGCTGTGAGCCATACACAGCCTCTGAGGCTCCAACTGGCTCTGTACAACCTCTTTATCCCCTACAGCCCTGCAGCTGGCTCTATTCATAGTCTTAGAGGCGGCTGAGAGCTGAGAATCATAAATCAAAAAAGATCATAACTCAATCTCAAATGATCAGTGTGGTTTCTCTAAGACACTTTGTGTTTCTGGAACGGTTATAGCAGCAAACAATTATTACTATCATCATCACCATCATTCAGATTACTATTAATAAGGTTAATCCCCTCGGCCAATAGAAGTGTTCATTACAACACATGTAGGTTTTAGGTCATTATTTAATAAAGGCAATATAGATGATGACAGTAACGATAGACAGCAAGTCTTAAACTGGAGTTTGGAGCCAAAGATAACATCCAAAGTACATCTGACCTTTAAAAGATTTTGCTGATAGGAGGTGGGCCACCACTCTGCACTCTGCATTGAGTGCCACAGTTTTTTTACGTGTAATTTCACTGATTCTTCACAATAGCCCTTCAAGGTGGGTATGAGCTACATTTTGCAAAGTGAGGAAATTAAGGCTCAAAAGATTAACAGACTTGCATAAGATCCTAGCCAAGTGGCAGAGCCGGATGGAAACAGGTCTGACTGTAGGCTGTTGGCTCTGATTAGTCAATGAGGGCGGAAGGTTTGAGAGTGAAACTTTGGGAGCAGAGAGATGAGACTGGCAGTGGGCTCTGGACCCCGATGGAGGCTTTCCAGTGTACGCCTCAGGTGTGGGCCAGAAAAAATTTCAGCAAAAACCAGGGAAGCCAGAGGCCAGGCAGCCACATAGACAGAGGACAATACAAAGAAGATGGAAACATGCACACATAGGAACCACAGTGCTTAGAAGGTCAGCACGCTCAGCCCTGTGTAGCCCACATGCAAAGCGGGGACTTTTATGGAAAGTCACTTTGTTGTTGCAGCCTTCTAAGTTGCCAGTGTAGACTGACTGAATAATGTATCGATTTCCAAACCAGGTTTTCTCAGTGACTGCTTGATTGATTCAGTGTTTATAATCACAAAGGCAGCCGAAGAAGCAGGCTGTGAGTCACTGAGGACTGAATCAGAGAATGAAACAGAAGCCAGAGTCTGGACCAGTGGATGCTCAGAGTACAGTTTGGGGAAAGGGTTTGGGGAGTGTGGGGGTGTGAGGGTGTGAGCATGTGGGGAGTATGGGGAATATGGGGAGTGTGGGGGTGTGGACGGTGCTTAAAATCAGTGTGGAGAAGCCAGCCAGGCTAGAGAGGAGATAAGCCTCGCAGAGCTTGGCCAATCTCCAGGGAATATTTCACGCTTGTTATCTTTGAACAAACTGCACACCCCCTCCCATTCATCAAATCGCCAATTTCATTAGAAGCCTCTAGCCTCCTCCTTGATCTCAGCCCCAAGTGGAAAGTGGTTAGTCCTGAGACCTCCTTAATGCTTTTAGCTAAAGCTGCTTAGGTAGAAGAGCAAGAGGGGGTGGGCTGGGGAAGAGCAAAGCTAGCCACCTTTTTCCTTGGGGTGCTGCAGGAGGGCAGTAGTACATGTTCCCTTGCGGCCTCCCCTCTGGCCTCCTTTCCCTCCTCCCTGACAGGAATGCCAGCAAAGAACCCAGGGCAGCAGGGAGCCCAGCTCCCTCCTGCAGCCTCAGCTCCAGAGAGGCTTCCCCCGGGGTCCTGTATCAACCCTGTGACCCTCTGCAGTCTCCGCTGCCCCCCAACCCTGCCTCCTGGGCCCCAACCCTCACAGTGACTCTTGTCTCTGCATCTCTGTGAGCTGAGATTTGTGTAACACCTTGGAGCAGAGATCCAAACCGAGACAGCCCCATGTCCCACCCCAGACCTGTGTCAGTGGGCACTTAAAGGTCAGGGGAAAGTCTCAGCAGCCAAGGGTGTCCAGCGACAGTCTTGGGACCCTTGCACTGGCACTTGCAGATTTCTGTTTCACTCTGACCTTTCCTCTTCGGCTTGTTGCTCTCTCATTACCAGTTTCTCCTCTTCCCTCTCCTTCACTCTTCCGCCTTCCTCCCTCCTTCTACCCACCAGCGGCTTTTGGTTTTTTCCCCTGCCGTCATTTTTTTTTGTGGCATGTTTTCCCACTCTTTTTCTGTTCCCCTTTGTCTTTACTGTCTCTGTTTGTTGTCTGCTTCCTTCTTCTCAAGTGTGGCCTCTGTCTCATGCCTCTTGCCCAACCCTTCTCTGCCTCTGTCACTGGCTTTCATTGTCACTTTCTGTTTTCTTTTCTCCTTCTGCTCTTCCTCGCTGGTCTCCCTCCCTCTCCTGTGCTTCAGAGATGGAAACCGAACCTTTCTGGTTCCCTCTTAGCCCTGGCCTCACCTCCCCACTCCCTAACTTCTGCCCCAAACCCTCCCAGTGTGCCTTCCCTTCCCCTATGGCAGCCTCAGCATTCACTCACCATCCCAGTCGTGCCCTGGGGAAGTCCCCTGGGTACCCCCACCCTTAGTCTCCTAGGGTGGCAAACCCCCACCCCACACCCCAGCAGGCTCTGAGGTGGCTGAGGAGCCAGATTCAAAGAAGAGGAAGTGAAAGTTCTGACAAACAGCTGAGCTGAATGAGTTGGCTGAATCATAGGGCCTGGGGCTGAGTCAGAAGGACCACGACTGCAAGCATCTGAGGTGGCCCTCACAAACCAGGGCCTCTGACACCTTCACACTCAACAATCAACCTCAATCCCATGTCCTCTTTCAGTCTCGACCCCAGACAACATAAACCCTTCGATTTTTACCAAGTCCCAACTCCAACCACAGGCTTTTCATGTACCTTGGTCCCTCAGGACCCTGGGGTCCCACTGCCATTGGGCAGAGCCAGAGAGGAGTTGGCATGTGGAGGGCCCCAGATCCCATACTCTTCCAGCCCTTGCCCTGCCTTTTCCTTGGGAAGGACTTGGGACTGTCCTGTGCCATCAGGCATCTTGTCTGGGTGGAGAAGACAAGGGAAATGGAGATGGAGTATCCAAGCTTTCAGACCTCTTGGTCCTAGATTCTGGGAGTCGGAGGAGGGGAGGGAGGCAGTGAATGGGCAGAACACCCTCACCCCATCACAGATTTCAGTTCACTTCATGCCAGCTTAGCTCAGGTGGGAGCACATGCTAGCTTTCCCTGGCCTGGTGCCCTCTTCCTTTCCTTCCTTCCTATCATCATGCGGTGGTACCCACAGCCTCACCTGTCTCTTTTTCCCCAGTAGTGGAACTAGCTGCTTGCCAGTCCTTACCCACTGTTCTCCAGCTTCAGCTGTACCAATAGCAGAAGGGAGCATACTAAGACAGCGTCCCATGTCACAGACAACAGGAGAAGGAGACATTAAGACCTTCATTCAGCCCCTAGAGTTCACGAACTCACTCTTCCCAGGAGTCCCTCTGCCCTGGACAGTTGGCAGCTAAGCCCAGCTTTGCTCCATCTGGACCTACTGTCTTTATGATGTCCTCCTGCAGGTGCCCAGAATGGCCAGCACCTGTCTCTGTGGCTGCTCCACACCTGGATGGAACAGCCCTGGCACTTCTCAGGCAGTGTCAGGTGGCCCTGGACTTCTCCACTCAGGGTTGGGGTGCCCTTCTTTTCCCCTTCACAATTGCCCTATAAGAGGTTCCACAGTTGGGGCAGGGTGGTGCATAGGAGGTGTCCCTCTGTGCCAGCCCCCGCCACAGACCTACCAGAGTTCCTTCCCGCTGTGCAGCCTGCTTCCTTCTGGTACTCTCTTAGCCCAGCCCAGCCGAGACCCTCGCTCATCTCATCGAGCTCACGTTAGGGTTACTTAAAATGAGAGCAGGATCTCCAAGCTCCCAGGGGAGCGATTTTTTTTCCCAGACAATAGTATTAACCCTTCAGGGTCCAGTGGCACCACTGCCCTCCAGCCTGTGGGGCTGGCTGGGGGAAGCTCTTCCTCTGGGTCTTTTGCATCTAGAGCCTGCCTCTGGGGCAGGTGTCTCCTGAAACAGCTAAGGAACAGTGAGCTTGATAAGAGGGCTCTCTTCTCAGCTCTTTGAAGGACTGCTGACCTGCTGGAAGTCCTTCCAGCTGTCTTCCCTTTCCACTCTGTCAGCTCTTCTCTCCGAGAGTGCCCAGCACACGGAGTGCACACCTGAAAGCGTTTGCCCTCACAGCTTCTGGCTTAACACCGCCACATGTGTGCTTTTCCTCTGAGCCCCAGAAGCCCCTGCACTGCTCTGCTCACACACTGGTGCTAGATCTTGCCAGTTTGTAACTTTTGTTCTTAGTCTCAAATAAAATGATACTATTTATTCAGTCTCCTTTCCTAAGGATGTTTAAGCATTTAATATATCTCTAGTCGTTTAGCATTCTAGAAGATGAGGCCAAGTGTGATGGTGCATTCCTTTTAATCCTAGTGCTCTTAGATGTTGGGGCAGGAAGATTGTGAGTTCAAGCCCAGTCTGGCAATTTAGCAATTTAGCAAGACCTGCTGTGAAATTATTAAAAAAAAAAAAAAAAAAGGCTGGGGATGTAGCTCAGTACAAAGGCCCTGGGCTCAATTCCCAGTACTGAAAAAAAAATATCCAAAAAATGAATTTTCCTTTTTCTTATGAATTCGACTTGAAGTTAGATAACCAGATGAGCTTTCAAGAAGCCAGGAGAATATGAAGATGTGACTAGAGGGGCACTAGATAGCCTGCTAAGGAAAACAGTAAGGGATGGGATTCTAGGGTATCCTGGGCAGACCCTGCAGTAGAGTGGATGCCAGAGACAGAGTCTCTATCTTACGTCTTGACCAAGATGCCTAGAAAGCTGTCAGGCAGGTGTCCAATCTCCCAACCACGGCAGGGACAAGAGGACTGATGGATGTCACTGGGGGTATCAATATGATTTTCTTTTTTCCCCCTGACTCTTGAGAGGCCAAGTTTCCTGCTACCCACACTCCCAACTCATTACACAGCCCCTCCCGACCCTGAGCTGATCGAGATGGGAATGGAGGCCCATGGAATTAAATTCTGGGGGTTGTTTTCTGGTTAAATCAACCGAAGCTAACATGATGGAAAGGTAAGAGCGAGAGGGAGGGAAGGAGAGGGAGAGAGAGAGGGAGACAGAGAGACACTGATGGAGGAGACAGGAGCTGGGTCCACAAGGACAGGGTTCCCTGGATCCATGGAAGGCAAAGAGGAAAGGGCTGCAGAAAGAGAACTGCTGGCAGGCAATACTGTGTCAGGGGCTGAGGCACAGGGTGACACAAGGACCAAGAGACATGGTCTCCATGGAAGGCAGATCTGCAGCAAGAAAGACTGAGGTAAGAGCCATGACCCAGCATGTTAGGTGCTGCTCCCAGAGTCCCTGGCTTTTCTCCTCTTCAGAACTTGTTCTACCCCTGGCTCATCCAGTCTTGAATTCCAGAATCATCTGAGTGAGCAGTTGGAGATGCCAAGGCCCAGGAGGACTCCTTAAGAGGAACTACTGCTGTCTCCTCTTCATGAATGCCCTGTCTATTGAGTATTGGGCAGAATCTGCAGGGGAAGAGTTGGGCTGAGACCTGGCCTGGACACCTCTTGCCCTCCTGTGACTTCTGTCCCTCTTCCGTCATTGCCCAGGTTCTGGCAGAGTCCCTCATGTCCCTACAGCAGTCCCTCAGCTCTCACTTTTGGTCCAGTTTGCTCTTCAGTCTCTGGTTCTTGTAGATGAGCCTAGGCCTGGATTGGGAGGCCAGGTCCCTGGGACCTGGCTCATTTGATAGCTGAGAGCCTCTTCTGCTTCTTCGGTGAGACATAAACAATGGTCTAGCACTTTTGAGGTGGTGGGGTTGGGACAGGGTCTCAGGACTGAACTCGGCTCTTGTAGCTGATGTGTAGCTGTGAGCACCCAGTGTCCATACCAGCCTGTGTGTGGCCACCTCCCCAGAAATCACGAACTGAGAAGATGAATGGCACCTCTACCCCAGGTGGCTCCCTGTTCTAGACAACCCAGCTCCCCTAAATCCACAGGTAGCTCCACCAGCATCTCCCTGCATGGGGTCTGGTCCTATCCAGCCCTCTCAGCTCTCCTAACACAATGAAACAATTATGGGCTCTGGGCCAAGGCTGGGCAGAGTGCAGACTCCATCCATACTGTGGGGCAGGAATCAGCCTTTCCCCTTGGGGCTGCCTCCTGGCACCTTCTCCTCAGCTCTGCATGGGCCACCAGGACTGTGGGCACAGGCAAAGGCAGGGCTCTGGGGGAGGAACCAAAGGATGTTCTGTTTTTAGCCCCATGTAGAACTTTGTTGTATTAGTGAGTAAAGAGCACAGAGGCTAAACTCACAGCTTCTTATCTTTGTGTAAAGACCTCACCATCTGAAGGGGTCCTCTTGGGCTTCACTTATGTCTTGCTGACATTAAAATTGGCAGGAACGGCTGGGTATGATACTGTACCCTTGTAATTCCAGCACTCTGGGAGACTGAGACAGGAAGATTTCAAATTGAGCCTAGCCCAGGCAACTTAGCAAGACCCTGTCTCAAAAAATAAGAGGGGCTGGGGATGAAGCTTACTTTGGCAGTGATTGGGGGGGCAGGTCCTGGAGAGGCTCCAGGTGTGCTCAGAGCTTGGGGAGAGCTTCTTACGGGCCAAAGGGGCTTCCAGGTGGGGTGGAGATAAGGGATGGGGTCATCTTTTTCCCTGAGGAACAGAAAGGAGACATGAAAATAAGGCTCATGTCTCCTCACCCATCTCCTTGCTGTCCTGCCAGGGTCTGGCCTGGGGGTCCCAGCAGCCAGTGCAGTGAAGTTTTGGAGGATTTGGCTGGTTCCTGCAGGGCCTGTCTGGTCAGTCCATTGTGACAGGGACCCATATATAAGCACTCCTTGGAGGAGGATGGAGAAGGAGCTGTTCCCAGTGGTTCTTGCCCTCATCCAAGACAGCATGGGTCACCGTGCTCCCCACTACAGGGACAGGATCCAGGCAGTGGTGGGGGTCCCACTGGATTGAGGGACAGGAAGGGCAAAAGGGATCTCCCAAACAGAGGTATGGGTTTCCAGGTGGCCGGGGAGGAAGTAAAGGAGGTAGCTGGAATGCTGGAAGGAGGAAAAAAAATCTTACCTAAGGAGATGAAGAAGGTAAGGCAGATGGTGTGCAGCCCTGGAACCCTGCATCTAAAAGTTGAAGGAGGGGAAGGAGGTTTTGTGTGTGTGTGTGTGTGTGTGCACGCATTTGTAGCAGGTGGCTGTGGTGTCCATGCAGACTCTTCATGTCCCATTAGTAGCAATGGAAGGTGACATGTGGGGATCGATACCAATAGAGGCAACAGACTCCCAGTAATAAACCCATTTCACTCACATTTCTCCACCCCTGCACCCGCCTGAGACAGGGAGAGGGCTTCCCACCCAGACCACCAGTGGCTGTCCAGGGAGGTGGCTCTGAGGACTGTGCTTATGCTGGGATGGGGTGGTGGTAGTTGCCTGTGTCTGAGATCCTCAGCTTTACCCTTCTCACCACATCTGGTGGTGTTCACAGTCAGAACAGGGAGAGGACTGGTGTTTGTTGACTGGCTGCCTGATGAGAAGGGACTTGATATAGTTTGTACTCTTGGGTCTTGGGAAGACAGCTCTGTGTTGGCGTCTGGACATGGGTGTCTGTCTGTTAGGGATTACATGTCTGTGACTCTGAGAGTTCGTGAATGAGTGTGCATCTCTGTTGCTGTTTTGGGTGAATTTCTTTCTTTGCAGGGTGTGTTGTCACTGTGCTGTGTGTGCTGTCTGTCCATACAAACCTGTCTCTGGGCCTGTGGGCATGTGAGCCTGGTAGGGCCTTGTTTGAGTGTGAATGTGGGGGCCTATGTTTCTTTGAGAGTTGGTGCTGAGGGGTGTGGCCGTGCTCACTTTGGAGATGTGAGTGGGTGTCTCTGAGTCTCTGTGTGTGTGTTTGCATGGCAGTGCTGCCTTTCTTGCCCTAATTTTTTGTTTTTTGATACCAGGAATCAACTCATGATCTTGCACTTGCCAGGCAGATGCTTGTGCCACTAAGCTATACCCTTGACCCCTTTGTTGCCTTGTGTGTGTGGGAAAATGCTGCCAAGCCTCTCAGTGCTTACACCCAAATCCTGCCCCAATCTGGCCACTTGAGCAGGATCTCAGACTCTGTCCCACCTTCCCGCTAGGTTGCTCAATTGTCCTGGTTTGCCTGGGACAGGGAGGTTCCCCAGACTCACAGCTTTCAGCGTTAAAACCAGGATGTCTCAGAAAAACAGGACAGTCAGTCATGCTATGCTACCCATACAAGGAAGCCAGAGTGAGGGGCAGAAGAGCAGTCAGGGAGGGAGAGGCAAAGGAGGTAGGCACCAGAGAGTTGAAGGAGAAGGTGAATAAAGGTACTGAGTGGAAGGGAAACCTGGGCGAGAATCCTCCCACCAAACAAAAGGCTGTCAGCGGTGGAAGAATGTTAGACTAAAGAAAGGACTTCCCAGGGCTGTGGAAGAGGGAGAGCTGTGGAAGCTAAGGTGGGAGGAACAAGGGACAGATTGTCCATTGTGCTGGGCCCATGAGGGATGATGGCAGAGAGCATGATGGTGTCAACGTGCTCTTGGCTAGTGGGCTGCACAGAGTGGACTCCGCGAGGCTCCCACATCCTGTACACCCACATTGTATGCGCCCTTTGTCCCCACACTGCGGTGAGGACTCCCTTGGTGTGGGGTGGGGTGTGCTGTGCCACTGGCCTGGAGTCCTTCCCTTTCTCTGCTTGGTGGGCTCCCTTCCTCAAAGGGGACCGGGCATAGCCTAGAGGCCCTGGTGATGGGGAGGGAGTGGGGTAGGAAGTCAGGCAGCTCTGGGGAGGGGGAGCTGGATGACAATCTCCCAGTCTGGACACTCCAAGAGGAGTGGCCAAGCCTTACTCACTGTGCCCACAGTGAATGCCACCCCTACTCCCAGGATACTTCGCTGTTCTACTTTGGGTGAATGGGGTGAAAAGGGGGTTCCTTTAGGCTTTCTGGCTGTTTCTTCTCTCAGTCCCATTCCTCAACTCCTTTCTACTCGTGTCTCCTACACTGGGCCTCAGACTGCAGAAATTTCTGGAAGGTCAGACAGGACAGGTCTGCAGACTAAGACCATCTCTGGTGTCTCCTACTGTTTTCTCTCAAGGTGATGTTTTTGAATCATTTGAACCCTGACCCTTAGTAGCACTCTGGAAGTCTGAGGGAACTCTCAGGAGAAGTTCTCAGGGGGCCCTGGCATTACACATGTTTAAGAGGGCCCAAAAGAGCAGCAAGAGGGCTGATACTCTGCAGCAAATACTCTGCTAACACTCTGCACTGGCCTGCTCCTGACCTCCCCAGATGCCATGTGAGAATACAGGTGGAACGCAGCTTGGTGGCACGTGCATATCTGGGCAAAGGCCTGTGTGTTCCTGGATGTGGTGCCCTCCAGGCAGGGAAGGCCAGGATGCCAGGGACTCAGAGTGTGACCCAGACGGATGGCTCCTGGTGAGCACATCCCCCTGACCCACAGAGCCCTCACTGGGGCTGGGTCCATTTTCCTGGTGTCAGGGTAGCTCTCTGAGAATTACCATCCAAATATGCTCTTTGCCCCTCTTATCTGTGGACCTTCACGATATCCAGGGGCAAGCACTAGAAGATGGTGAGGGATCTGATACCACTCTCTCCCGCTCTGGGCCTTGTCTTTTTGTCGTTTGTGTGGTGTTCTTGTCTGGTCCTCAGATGGGTCTTTTCTCTTCCTCAGGCTGGGGCCTTTCAAGAACCAAGGTAGGTTGCTTCTCAGATTAGGGTCTCCCTGAGGAACAGCATATGCTCCTTTAGATTGGGGTCCTAGGGGAAAGGCTAAGGATCCTTTCCTTGGTTGCCCTCCCCTGCAGGTGGGTGTTGGGCCCAGGTGAGTCCTGGCTGGTGGTAGGGATGAGGAGTATAAGGAATGTGGGCAGGAAGGACTCACACGGCTGACAGGGGGCCCTGGCATTACATATGTTTAAGGGGTCCCAAAAGAGCAGCAAGAAGGCTGAGGCAGGGCTGTGAGAGGTCCCTATCGGAGCTGGAGGCACACCAGGGCTTGCAATTTGGGGACAGGATGGGTGGGATGGTAAGAAGGGGCAGACTGAGGCTGGGGCTCTAAGGCCTCTGGAGTTTGGGGTCCTCTAGTGGTTCTATTCTCCTTGCTTTCTTCTGGACCTCTGAGGACCTGGGATAAGCAGGCACTTCTGACATCTGGAGTCTGGGGAATTTCTTGGAAGAGGACAATTTGGGGCTGGAAGAAGAGGCTGGTTTTTTCCTCCCTCCACTCTATTCTCTTCCTCCTCTGCCCCCAACATCAACTCAGGGGAGCCTTACTATATATATATATATATATATATATATATATATATATATATAGTTTTCTGCTATAAAAAATATATATATTATATATATAACTATATATATAACTATATATATAACTATATATATAACTATATATATAACTATATATAACTGTATATATAACTATATATAACTATATATATATATATATATATATATATAAAATAAAGGAGCCCTGTGGCAGATTGATAAGGAAAAACAAGAGGGAGAGAGAAGGGAAAGCCAGGAGAATGCAGAGCTCAAATGAGAACCAAGATAAAGCAATTACCTGATCAATACGGGTGAAATTGAGTAATCTAGCAGATCAATAGCAGCAGCAGGAGGCTGCTCTCAGCCGTCCCCCTGCCCACCCCTCTTCTCCCTCCCAGCTCTCTGCTACCCCACTCTTCTCCTACGTTTCTCTCCCACCGCAGCCTCCACCTGTGCTTGGGCCACTGCACCCAGACTTCCTCTCCACACGTCTCCCTGTGCACCTTCTCTCCTCCTTCAATGGGCTACTCTCAATCTGGGTGGATGCCTGGGGCTCCAGCACCAGCTGGGGGCCAGGAGGAGATGACAGGCCTGCCTGGAGGGCGCTGCCTCTCTTGCTGGGAGGAGGCTCCTGGCTCCTGCTGATCCCTGTGTGGTGCCTCCAGGGTTGAGTGTCAGGGAAGGGCACTTGTCAGCCTCGAGGCAGCCTGTATGTGGGAGGGGGTCCGGGCTGTGAATTTTCTAGAAGAGGAGAGGAGGAGGGAGAACATCCCAGGACTGTGGGAACACCTGAGCTCTTGAAGGCCCAAGTTAGCACTGAAAATTCTAAGGCAAGCAGAAAAGCCACAGCTTCCTGAGGGTAAGAAGACAGGTCACAAAGCTGTGCGAAGACTACTGGAGGAGGAGACAAGGCTGACTGGCCCATCTTCGTCACTGCTAGACTGGCAGCATCTGGCCGGTAGGGCTGTGCTTGACGCCTTTGTATTGCAGGGCTGCATCAGGTTGAATAAACGAATGACTACTGTCACATGTATTTCAGTTCACTTGTGGATTTGTTTCCTCACCAAACTGTGCCCCTGAAGGGTAGGGACTCCTATGTCATTCAACGCAGGCCAGCATCCAGCGGACGTCTGCCTGCCTCTGCCTCACAGCTGACTGAATGTGCGACTCTCCCTTCCTGGCCCTAAGGTCCTCTGTGGGGGTCGAGACCTGACTGCTCCCATGAGCTTCCTCCGTGAAATCTGAGACCTCCTTAAAGCAACTCTGTCTCTTATCCTTTCTGCCTCTTCTAGGCACAGGCATCACCTATGAGAGGCAGGGAGATTTCCAGGAAAAGCACCGAGTCCTGGGTAGGCTGCTCACTGTGTCAGCCCTGCGCAATTTGCTTTCAAACTTCATCTGCAAAATGAGGATAATAATAGCACCTTCTGCAGAAGATAACTTTGTGGATCAAGGAAACTAGTGAAAGGTATATGAGAAGAAGACAGAAATGTTCCACCTTTTTGACACAGGAATAGAAGGGCTGGGTCAAAGAAACAGAACAAAATGTCTTTCAGCTGGGCTGTGAGTGGGACAATGAAAACAAACTTAGATCTGCCCTATTCTGAAGGTAGAGCTATACCTATGTACCTCAGTTTCCCCTTCCCTTTCTCACCAGTTGTTTACTGAGGAGACAAAAGTGATACGAAAAGACATTTCCATCTCAAGCACTCACTCGATTATAACCCCCCATCCCTACACCTGTTTATGTTTCTCTCTGAGGAATCCTGGAAATAAAACAGAAGATGGTCTTAATGACACACTAGAATAAAGGGTCTCTCCCCTGCAGGTGAATCTGTTCAAGGCTGACCTGTGTCCCTACAGACAGGAGTCCTCCCATTCTCCCCACTCTTCTGAGGCCCAGCAGTACTTCAGGTCAGAGGCCTGGAGTTTCCAACCTTACTGCCCTTACTCTGTGGGACCCAGGCTATAAGGCTTGGGCTTGAAGCCATGATAGGAATGAAACAAGGGACAGAGGCCTACTGCTGTTGCTCAGCCCCAAACCTTTACTTCCAAGGTCTGGGTTCTCTCCCTATTGCCTGCCTAATCTGTCCCCAGATCTGAGAGCTGCTGGAGCCAGCAGGGGTGGGGCTCCCTTCCCTCCTTCTGCCTGCACCCCCATCAGTCTGGGGCCCTGGCCACCTGAGGGAAGGCTCTGTCTGCTTTCTGGGAATGCTTTGATCTTTGCTTTTTCTTCTGGGAGGCTCAGCCTCCAGAGCCTGTTGGACCACCCCCCTTTCTGGTTCTTGTCAAAGTCTCGACACTTTGGACTGAGGGCTGGCCTCCCCCAGCTCCCATTCTGCACACCTGATTCTTGGGTGCGTGGGTGGGTGGGATAAATTCCAACCCCTCAACTCACACCCACTCTGGACTTCACTTTTCTTCACAGTATCCACCTCTTCTGAGCCGGGAGAAGAAGTGGATGTGAAGACACAAAGCTTCTGAGGACAGTAATCATGACAGGGTGCAGCTTCACACAGGCATCTGGGCCACTGGACATGACTGTGACTACTAAATGCTTTACGTGCACCACTGACTCCTCGCAATTCTGGACACTGGGAACTGCAGTGCAGAGAGGTTCTGTGAACTGCCTACTGTTTAACAGCCAGCAAGAAGGCAGCACTGGGATTGTAGACAAGAGCCCCATCTAGTGCGTGTCTCTCTTTCTCAGGGAGTTAGCCTATCTCACAAGAGGCCCAGGACTGGGGCTTCTGTTGGATTCTTGCACATTTATTTTTTGCAGGACAGGGGGCACTAATGAGTCTGAATTCTAGAAAGAGTGAAAGAAGGTAACAGCCCAAATAGGGCAATTTAAACCTAGAAGTGTCATGGAAACTGGAAAGCAGAAACACCCTCAGGGTCAGGTTCACTATGGCTTCAGTTTCTATTTTTCTTGCCCACATATTTGAGTAAATGAAAATTGTGAACATGTCCTGTGGTCCCCTGAGAGAAAGGCGTTTTGGAGTAGGGAGAGAGTATAGTTGCAGAGAGGGGAAGGAGAGAGCTGGAGAACAGGAGACAGTATGACAGGCCAGAGTGTGGGAGAAGGCTGTGCTGGAACAGGGAGGGGAGGTTCAGCTGTCCTGCCAGGGACCCTACTCTGGAGCCTGGCAGCTAGACTACAGACACTGTACACGGAAGGCCCTCATGTTCCCAACCTGCATCTTTTCATTTTAGTGGCCACATTTCCTTCATGTTTCCTGTTATGCATTCAACAAACACTTTGCTAATGTCTGTAGGCTCTAGTCAACATCCTGGGCACTGGAAGAAAGGGAGATGAAGTGAACCCCATGCTGGTCCTTGGCTTCTTGACTATCCATCCTCTGAGAAGCCAGACTAAGGAGCAGTGGCAGCAAAGTGTGGACAAGGCTGTGAGGCAAACAGGGCTGCAGCAGGACACATAGGAGAGCCTTGTGCTGCCAGGAAAGGGTCCTGGAATCAGTATCATCTGGGATGAACTCTGAAGAAGTTATTGGCCAAGGGAAGCAGAGGGAAGAAGGATGTTTAGCCAGAGAAAGACAGACAGGACCAGTATTCCACGAGGCAGAGTGGCCTTGGAGCAGAGTGCTGGGCTTTACCCTGGTTCTACCAGTTAACTTCTGTGAGATTCAGTGGTCCTGTAAGCAGAATGCAGATGAACATCGCCAATCTCAGGACTGTCACCAGGACTGAGTAGTATATTGTAGCTGTTCAACATACACTTTAGTTAGGGTTGCAGTTCAGATGCTGGATAGGGTGGGATAAGCATGCATGCATTTCTGGGGGGAGGATGAGTCCTAAAGACTACCAGGGGAACATTAGAGTCACTGAAGGCTCTATTCCCCATACACCATGGAGGATCTGAGATCTTTGGTAGTCTCTTTCCTCACTTCTTTCCCACATGCTATCATTTCCTCCTCTTGGTTCGCAATCTGAATGGTTATATTCCAATTCTAAGCACTGACTGTTCAGCTTTGTCTGGCAGAACCTGTTGCTTGGATTCCTAATCTTGCAATGAGGTCCATGCTCCTCTCTTTGCCTTTCCCACAGAAGGGGCAAAGCAGGAGGCTCTCCTATAGAAGGGGCTCATGCAAACCCATCCTCTCCTCCTGACTGGCCCACCAGGGTGCCTGTCACCTTACTTTTCCTGCCTACACAGGCTGAGTCCCTTTGAGTGGGTATTGGCCAGGACAGCTTCTCAGTGCTCTGGCCTTCCACGCTTCTCACTGGGCTGGCCTAACTCTTCCATGATATGGGGAAGCTACTGTTAGCAGTATAAAATGCAAACTCGTCAGGCTTCTCCCAAGACCCTTCTTAATACATTTGCCTCTTCATCCACATCCCCTGCCACTCAATTACACCCTTTTGGAATCACTAACACTGGCATGTTGGGACGTTCAGATCACTTGGTGGCTCCCGTAGGTTGGCAGACATAGCTGTTTGGTAGCATCTTCCTTTAAGTGTGTTATATGCTACTCAACATTCACTGAGATTCCTATCAACAGGACTGCAAGCCTAAATCCACAAACTACAGTACTTAGTGACCTAGACCTTGTTTCAAGTAAAACATAAAAAGGGGCTAGGGATGCAAAGGCCCTGTGAGGGTGGGGGAGTCCTCTCCTTTCTTCTGTATTCTTGTCCTCTACTGGGAAACAAACCCAAGAGAACCCAACCTTGAAATAATTTCTATTGAGATATGTCACATATTGCAATGTTCTTTCACTGATTGAATTTCAGTGATTTCTGTTACAAATTGTACTATTATTACTACCTAAGCCCAGAGCATTTTTATCACTTCTGAAAACTGATCCATTCACAGTCACTCCTCACGCACACTGACAACACTAAACTGATCTGCTTGGTCCCCAGGACCTGCCTCTTGCGGCTTTTTCACATGGACAGAATCATGCTGTACATGGTCTTTTATGCTTAGCTTTACCCTCTACTCTTGAAAGTCCTTACACCAACTCTGAGAAACAAATCTCCCAACTCACACATCTGGATCCAGTTTCCATTCCCTGGCAGCAGCCATGCACTCAAGGACTGGAGACCTATGTCTTACCATAGTGGTAAGCATTCAACAGGACATGACAGTGCAGTGAGGGAGCCGGCATGTCCGGTGGCGCGATCACCCTGGCACACGGTGTGATGAACAAAACCAACACTTGGCAAACATTACTTAAAAGTACTTTTTCCTTTTTTATTTAACTTTAATTTCTGAGGTAAAATACTTTTTTCTTTCAACTTCCATAACAAAATACAGAGCTATCAGATACCCCTGGAAAAAATATGTATATTATACATATATTTCTATAACATTACATCATATATATAATATATATGCAAAATTTTGAAGACTTTATAGAAAGCAGAACATCTAAAAGGCACTGCACAATGGAGTTAAGATTACTTACATTTTATGTACATATACACACTACTCTGCTTAAGTGGATAATTAGCAAAGTCCTCTTTCACACATGAATGTCTGACTCAGAAATCCCTGCATCACAATTTTATAATTCAAAGAATGCCTAAATATTTAAAATCAAATTAACTTTTCCTCCCTAAGAAACTAGAAATGGAACAGTTTTTGAGAGACTGAATCAAAGTTTCCTTTCCAACCACATAAAACTATGTTTCATTACTACTTACAAAACAAAAAGCACAAACATAATTATGGAATAAATAAACAAGGGACAAACAGCCAACTGATTTGAACCACTTGGTGAGAAGTGGTGTTTTTAATGCTTCTGAAGGTTTCTTGGCCCACAGGTCACTAGGGTGCAGTCCTTCCCTGAAGTAGTGAGCTGGGTTTAATGCAGTAAAGTCTGACAACCAGGGTGAAGGAACTTGGTGAACTGTATCTCACTCCTACCCATCCTTTAGGAGAAAAGGTGAGCTCAGCAAGGCTGGATGCCATTGAGATCTCTGCTGTTTTCTTTTCTATAGCTAAAAAAGCAAACTTTTTACATGAACAAGTTCTTTTTTTTTTTTGGTACCGGGGATTGAACTCATGACCTCGCGCTTGCCAGGAAGGTGTTTAAGCCAGTGAGCTAAATCCCCAGCCCATGAACAAGTTCTTGATTAAAGAAATGTCAATAGATTTATAAAGTATTAAAACATTTGGCACAGCATAATTTGGAAAAACTGTGGGAGACAAAACTGTGGGAGACACTTTGCCCCCTTTTTCCACCTGCTGTTGGCCAGTGACAAGATGCTCATGGAAGAGAAAGGCCTGGTTCTGCACCAAGTGACAGGCGCTGCTAGGAGTAAGTTGGAGGAAGAAAAGCTCTTTTGCCCCAGGAAGTATCAAGGGTCTCCACATGCCCTGGTCTACTTCCTGAGCAAGCCCAAGTGCAGCTCTGTGTGAAGACCCTTCTCCCAACCCCACCTGAGTGTGGTGCAAATCAACCGACAATTACTGGTGGAATGGCAATCAAAGGGAAGTTACAAACCAAACAATTTCCTAAAGCCAAAAAACATTTTTCATGGGGTTGAACATTTGAGTATTTTTTCAAGTGTAAAAGCAGTGACTTTTTTGTTCAAACAGAAGCAGCATCTAGGAATTTATTCTGGCACTTGTGTTCTAGGGGTTACAGGTATCCATCATGAATTTCTCTTCCTCTTATTTTAAAGGCCTCGTGTTTCTATTCCTGAGTTCATACCGATACCTACTGGCCCTACCCTGTAGAGGGCAGCGGGTGGCCAGCTGGTCTCCCTGGTTAGATCAGCCAATGCCAAGCAGAGAGCCCTCCTCCACCTGCCAGGCTTGCTTTTCAATACAGAGGTAAGTCAAGTGCAGAAAAGGAAACTGACAGAACCACAACCACCAAAGGCAGCCTACCTGGGAAGCCCTTTGCAGCCTGACCCAAGCCTGAGTCTTTAGGGACCACTGTCTCAGTCCCTTTCCTGGGGAAAGAGGAGTCACTCACGAAATTTGGATCCAACAGTGGGAAGGACACCTGCCAAGAAATAGCATGATGGACTCAAGTCATCCCAGGCCATCCAATGTCTCTCACCTGTTCTCACCTTCCTGAGTCCTTCTCTCATGCATGCACTCCAATTAAAACTAAAACCAAAAACTATCCCCACTATTAGAGAACAACCCTCAAATACTACTTAGAGTGCTCTTAAGCCAAGCTGAAGCCAGGAATTTCTCTAATTCCTAGACACCACTCTCACGCCTCCGCTTGCCCTCAACCGATGTGCATTTACTTCTCTCCTTACTGCACTGCTGCTACACAGAGCTAAGCCACAGCGAGATGTCTCCACATGCTATATACTTTGAGGTATGCATGCACATACACAGAAGTGCGGTGGCTGCCTGCTCCTTCTCTCTGCTCCTAGTCCCAGTCTTTTACTTCACGTAAGATCAATACTTGCTTACTTCTTTGAAGTTACTAGAGGAAACAATTCCTTGCTGTTTGTAAACTGGTGCAAGATAGTCAACTATTCAGGACTGGAGAAATATGGGCAAACAGGGATGGCAAAAATGGCACCCCCACCACAGGATACCACCTGTTTCACTCACACCAAGCCTCTTGGCATTTAGTGTCTTCGTGTCTCTATCTCTTCCTTCAGGGCCCACAAATACCCACTTGTCCCCCAGTACCTTCTGTGTTTCCCAGTTTCATTTGCCTGTAAAGTCCACAATCTTACCCTTTTGCTATCTAGCCCAGTAACATCAACAGGGAAAGAGTAAGTATCAGCTAGGAGTTTAACCCTGTCACAGCATTCCAGGATTATCTGAAAAGTTGTCCGTGCCCTGTACAGGTTTACACTGACAGACCCGTATCATCTTGAAGTATGTTCATAGTTAAGGCTCGACTTAAGAAAATGATAAGAGAACCAGACACAATGGACAGCTATCTTCAACAACACTGTCGTGCCTCTCGATGACCCTGCTCTGTCACATTTGGTTTGGCTCCCCAAACCCATAATGGAAAAGGAAAAAGAAGGATCGTTTGTCTTTTTTTATTTGTTTTTAAAGGCATTGGGTTACTTTCTCCTGCCCTCTCTTTTTCCCTGAACAAGCGTTTATAACTCTTCATGGCTTCTTACTAGGTGAAATAGGTGAAAAGTCCAAGGGACAAGTAGCAGGTTTCCTGCCTCCGCCCTGCAGCCTAGGGTGCAGCTCCTGTGTCTTCCCACCCAACTCTAACTAGCAGGATGCTCTTGTGTCCTGACTTTTTTTTTTGAAAGGGAAACACCAAACAACAAAATAAAGAAGAAAGTAAAATAAGAAAAAAGACCAACATCTGAACAGCCCCTGCTCCAGAAGGACTAAAATAATCTTATTCCTCCCTTGAAATAATTAATTATAAAGAAACATTTCAGGCAAAACAGCATTAACAGTCTCTCACTGTTAACTTCCCACGACCTTTTTCTCTTTTACGTATCTCTCTCAGAGCAAAACAAACTCATTAATGGCTTTTCATATATAAATATAAAAGTAAAGTCTAGAATGTGAACTATCACAGGAGCAAAGTACCTGGGCCGTCTAGGAGTTTCCTTGTCAGGAAGTATAAGCCTCAAACAGGAAACAGGTTCTTTCCCCTTTCAGTTCAATAACCTCCCTGTGTCCTACTCACCAGGAAAAGTGTGTCCACACCCCACCTAATTTACAACAGAAGATACCCATTCTATCCCCAACGTAAATACAAGTCTGTGCCCCAGAATGCTCAAACCAGTCTAACACCCTCCCCCCTCCCCCCAGCTCTGCTACATAAATACATGTATGTATTTAATTAGAATAGAAACAGCTCCCAATGCACTTGTAGTTCTATGCATCAGCCGCTGCTGCTGTCAGGCCCTGGGATGCTGATCCATTCCAGAGGAACTTGCTATTCTTACTTGGTGGCTCCCGGGCTTCAGGGTCATCATTCCAGCGCCGTTTCAACCGAAGCTTGGGGGGCATCAGAGCATCTTCTTTCTTCTCAGGAGCACTGGGCTCTTTGCCAGACCTGTCCTCACTGTCTTCAGTCACCTCCAGGAGTTCTTCGCTTTGGGTGTTAATGGGTATGGAGGACCAGGTGGCTGGAGCGGTGGGGCAGGCAAAGATGGTACCTTCTCCCTCTTCTGTGGTCCTGCTCAGAACTGCACCCTCTTGACAGTGCTCCTCGCTCTCTCCGGCTGACTGCCTAAGGTTCTCAGCATCCTTCTCAGAGGTGACAGGGGTGGGCTCTATCTTAATTCGTGGGAGCACAGGTGCCATGGTGGGCGCAGAGACAGGTGCAGGGTCCTCACCGTTCTCCACCCTTTCCCGGTTCTTACGCCCAACAGGTGGAGGCTGCAGCTTGATAGAAAACTGAGTTGACTCCTCAGGATGCATTTGGCATTGCAATGGTGGAACCATGAGCCCTGGGTAACGGGGAAAAGTCCGAGGACTCAGATGGTAGTTGAACACCGAACAGGCTTGAGAATGAAGGTAGTGTTTCATTTCCTCTGGGTTGAAGGAGAAGCAACTGCTGCTGGTGAACGGGCTCAGGCCTGGTGAAGGGCTATAGGAGAAGATTGTAGGAGTCAGGGAAAGGGCTGGTGAAATGGGGACATTAAGGACACCACCTCGGCCAGGGATTGGAGAGACAGCAAAGGGACTGTGTGGGTCAGGGTACATCCCTGGCCTCGTGAAAAGAGGAAGCATTATGTCAGGCTTGCGTTTCTGGTGGCCAATCCCTCCTCCTCCAACTGCATTCCGGGAAGACATGAGATCAACACCCCGGCGCCAGTCAGTAGTGGGGCCATCCTCCAGCTCTGAAAGCTCCACCTTCCTATCAGTGCCATTGTTGGACTCCTGGCCAGATGCAGTCAGGGAGCTGGCTGAGAACCGTGCTGGCTGCACATCACTGGTTGGAGAGTGGGTGTCCAAAGGCGGGAAGTGGAAACGGGAGGACGCAGTTGGCACTGGTGGTGCACTCTGAGGAACCACACCTGTGATGGTGGAGAAGACAAGAGCCGTGTTGGAGGTCTGGTCACTATCATCATGTTACTGACACCATGTTAAGTGGCAATGAGAAGCAATGGGATTGAATCTCCCAGTTTCCCATCTTCCTAGTGACTAGTGGCTCAGCTTCTACTCAGTTGAGTGGTTATCCTACATGGGTGTCTCCAGAATGTTTCTACTGCCTATAATAGCATTTACTTGTTTATCAGTATTCTAAAACATACATTTTACAAGGCAGGGACCTCTTATGGTTCATCACTATATTCTCAGCAGTTCATGACTTGTCAGGTGCTTGATAAATATTAATTAGGTGAATGAATGCATGGATAGAAGAGCCTTCTCTCAGTTCTAAATACTATGTATATATCACCTGTCTCAATTTCAGCTTTGTAAAGTCTTCCTTATTTTCATAATTTAAGTCATATGTATAAAAAAAGTCTGGAAATAGCAGCATTTAAAGCAGTGCATTCAACACCAAGACCCTGTGCCTCACATATATGGACATGGGCTAGATGAATAGTAACAATGACTTTATTCAGGTCAGTTCTTATGCTGTTTTACCTTTTTTTTTTTTAATCGGGGCTAGAACTCATGATCTTGCAATTGCCAGACAGGTGCTTACACCACTGAGCTAAAAATCCCTAGACCTTATGTGTCTTACCATTTTTGATATATTGCACAGAGATTCAAATATTTTTCAAACTCTCCAAATCTATATTTCCCTAATAAATTCTCTGTAGTGATTTCTATCCTGATTCTGCTTTCAAGCACCAAGGAGAAAATCCAAGCACCTTGAAGAAAATCCAGGACCTCCTATTCCCTGTCCCATGAGCAAGTGCTAAAACTTCAAGCTCTAAACAGAAATTAACATTGTACTAAACGTATTATTTTGAAAGGCTCACAAGCTCTCAGCTTCCCTCAGCTTCTAACTAAGGTCCAAGGATGGTGGACAAGTGGGATCCTGGGAGGCATTAATAGGGTTTGTGATGGTACTGTCAGGTTTTTTTGTTTTGTTTTGTTTTTGTTTCTTTTTAAAGGAACAGATGACAAGGAAAAAATAGGTAAGAACTAGGAAGGGCTGGGGATATTGCTCAGTGGCACAGCACCTGCCTGGCAAGTGTGAGGTCCTGAGTTTGATTCCCAGTACCAAAAAAAAAAAAAAAAAAAAAAAAAAAAAAAGGAAAAATTGAAGTCAGTGAAAGTATGGCGGTCCAAGAGAGTAAGAAAAACAGCACAAATTAGTGTGGTTAGCAATTGCTCCTGAGTAGCTTTGTAGCACCTTCTGTTCTTGGTAATACGATCATTTTCAGACTCTAGTGGTTGGTGGAGATATACAAGATGTGGCTATTTGGGTACATGTGACTGACACTGCCGGAGAGGTATTTCCCAAACTGGTGTTCCACATAAAACACCTCAGTAGGACTTTTTTTTTTAAAGCCCTATGATTTAATCTCAACAGAGAAAAAGAGCTGAATGGCCCTGCGTATGATATGAGTACAGGTAAGACTTCCCAGCCAAAAAAGACTTTTCTCAAGTGTACTGCGGCAACCAAAACTATCCTTTTTAATTCTCTTGGCTCTTCGACTTTTTATTAAGATTACATCCATTTGTTAGATCGTGGAGCAGAACTGTTAATAGTCTCATTGTTTGAATGTGTACTTTGTATGCTTAAATTTTGTAACCTGAACAACTATTTCTTAGATGACAGTATGTAAGTTATCAAGTAATGATTTTTTAGTGTTTTTTTGTTCTTTTCTTTTTTCCCTTGGAATTCTGTATTGTTGCTACCCTTTTTTCTGTTTTGTCTTGTTTTGGTTTGTTTTCCCTCTAAATAAAATTTAAAAAAATTTTTAAAAAAGATTACACCCAATTAAAAGTAAAAAATCTCTGTTATGTATTGTGAAGAACAGAACAAATTATAAGTTTAATGTGGAAGCCACGCAAGTCTGGTCTAAGCAATTTAGGAAACTGCTTAAATCAAGTTAGTAATTCTTTTTTTAAAAGTAGTAGGTATCTGAGTCTTGACATATACTAAAGTGCACTGTGAATTTGTGAAGAGAGATGATACACATCACTTCTAAATGCTTTTACAAGGAGCAGAGGAAGGTGAGACAAAGGCAGTGCAGGGAAGGCAGCAATCTGGAGTTACCCTACTTTTACATGTTACATTCAGTACCAAGTCTAAGATTTTACTTCAAAAAAAGTTTGCCCTAACTCCCCAAACGTTTGAATACTATTGCTCTAAAAGGATACCTCCTTCTTGAAACCACTATGATCTCCCTGTGGTAGGACTGGAAAGTCTGGGTGTGAATCTCAGGGTTGGCACCTCCTATCCTATAGCTTGTACAAGTTAGAAACTGGAGTTTTCAATCACTTTCTGGTAAAAGTTGAAATAACAAGGGCTTTTGCCTAGGTTCAAGCCTGGCCCTTAATGGGTACCCCTGGACAAGCTACCTCTTTGTGCCTTAGTTTCCTTATTTGTAAAACGGGTAATAATAATCTTAATGTTATGAGGAATAGAAGTTTACCCTGTAAAGTCTTTATAGTGTCGCAACATAGCAAACTGGATATAATTGTTAAAATATATTTTTATTAGATAGTAATTTAATTCAAAAGCCAAAATTTACAAAGGTATGTACTGATGACAGATCACATATTAGCTAATAGTATTAGAGCAATGTTAAACTTCCTGGATATGGTAATGTTACTGTGGTTACGGAAAAGAATGTCCCTGTTCCTGGGAGATACAAGCTGAGGTACATAGGAGTGCAGTGCCACGATGTCTGCAATTTAATCTCAAAGATTTAAAAAGTATATATAAATAGAAAGAGATAAAGCAATGTGGCAACAATGTTAAACCATTAGTGACTATACACACCCACATGGAAGATATGTGGGTGCTCACTCTCCTTAATCCAGTTTTTCTGTAGGTTTGAAGTGTTCCAAAATAAAAAAATGAGTAGAGATGGGTTGGGAGAGCTGGAGGCACAAGATCAAGAAGTCTCAAATCCATCCCTGAACTAGTCTCCCCTGCCCCCTACCCATTGAGAGAGAACCATTTTTAACTAGTAATCCTCTGCATCTTCCTAATGTTTCATATGCAAATGTAAGGAAGTATTAAAATATGTTCAATAATGTATTTTATAGAATGTTTTCAGTGATAAAAGTAAGTTACTCTATGTACAAGTACTTTCAACACTATCCAAATGTTAAATATTCTACCTTAAATTATTAACAGTAAGTATGACTATGAGGAAGGGAAAATAGAGTATCTACCCTATACTGTATTATTTAGCTATGCCACAAGTTCTGTATTATTTAAACATATTAGCATCACATAGGTATTTCCTTTCTTTTAAAAAACAAAAGACTGAAACAGTTGCATCATATTGATGAACCATGGGGACAAGATCTAAATCCACACAGCTCTACCTCTTTGGAGCATCCACCTCACTTTATCTTTTATTAAACCTAGCATAGTATATCTTATCTCTCCGCTAACTTCTAAGTACCTTGAGGAAAGGACTCTCCTATCTTTTTGTCTACAGGGCTTAATACATTATCTGCTGAGCAAATTAATGAATCTTAATGGAGAGGCTGAAATGTACCATCTATTAAATAAGAGCTGGATTTCAATAGTTCAAACTCAAGAGATGTTTCCTGAGAAACTGTTCAACAGATAACTATTCAACCCAGCCTGATCAATCTCTGTAGTCTTCATCCTTAATTTTAACATTTATAAAGTGATTATCGAGATACATATCTTATTGGTCTACTACGGTCCAATGACTGGTTAACTTGCTAAGCCACTAAGCAAAAGTACATACCATAATTAGGTGGACATTCAATAATGGTTATCATAAAGTTAACCTTAAACAACATTTGGTCTATGCGAGTAAAAGCTGTCTATAAACAAATGACTACAGTTCTTTGGAGCTATTATTATTTAGGATGTAAGGAAATGAATAGTGTGTCTACAAGAAATACAGGTGTTCCCCCTCCACTTTCTGAATAACATCTGGAGGTTCTTAGGGATCTGCTTGGTTCAACAGCTTTTAAGCACAACATGTATGCCAGATCACCAGGGTCAGATTTAAAGAGAGATTTTTGATGGATCAGTCTAGACTCCCTTGCCTTGGAATACTACATTACTCCACTCCTTAGACACTCCAATTCAGGTTGTCCAAGTGTCTTTTTTTTTTAAACTTGAAAAACATGGGCCAAAGATAGAGGAACAAGACCAGTGAAGCATTTTTGGATGTAGCATACCCAGCTAAGAACACAAATACATTTTTCAAAGTTGCTACAATGTCCATCTGAAGTCCCAATCTATGTAGGGATGCAGGGAAGGGGTAAGAGTGGGAAATACAGGAAACAGATTCCAGTGGCTAGAACAGGTCTGATTTCCTAATGCCGCTCCCTCAGGCACAAGGAAAGAAAACAGGTTGTAATTAAGAGAGGTGCATTCCAACAAGGCTTTTTTTTAAATGTATGCCCCAGGGATAGGAGGGAGTGGCTAGAGAAGAAGAGATGGAACTATAATGATAGCAGAGTCAAGCTAAAACTGCCCTAACTTGTTGTGTGTAGTAATTACATATCCGTAATGCATCTTGGCATTGTACTTTCTCAGCCACACCCCCAACTCTAGTTTTTCCTTCTGTGAACTTTTCTCTGAAAAGCTGTATTACTATAGAATCATGGCTTTCTTTAAATAAGCTTTCTTTAACACTGAGGCCACAAAGACAGCAATGATAAACTGGTCAGAAAATAAATACAATCTGTTTCCTTCACTAGGGTAAAAATTTGTGCCAGTTTGGTTCAACACATTTCAAGAAATCCTACACAGAATAACAAAACTTCTTAAGTGAGGGCCTTGAGAGAGAGAGAGAGAGAGAGAGAGAGAGAGCGAGCGCTCACACCAGAGCTAAAGTCTCTGTGAAGAGCTGTGAGGCAAAGCTTAACTCAGACTCTAGAGGGGAAGCCCTTGCGCAACTTAAAAGGAGCGAAGGCTAAGTAACCCCAGAGTCCTGTTCTCTGAGGAGTTGCTGGTATAGATCAAAGGCATTGCTTTTCAATGCAAACATGTGACCCATCTCCCCTTCTGTGATCAAGGATGCTGTGGTTTTCACGGTATTACTCCCTTATCGGGAGAGCTTGGTAGTTTCATAGAAAATCGGAAGTATTTGTAGAAACAGGTTCTTCATCTATGAAGAGTTACTGGGGCAGAGAGTTCAAACTGAGTCCTGAAAACTTACAAATCAACACAATGCTATGGAACATCATTCCCAAAGAGGACAGTTTAATAGGAGATTGCAAATAATACACAGAAAAGGGAATCAGGTAAATAAACAGATCTATCTTGATATTGCATAGCCCATTATTCTCTTTATGAGATGAACAGTAGGACTCAAGGAAGAATACCAAGGCAATTTAAGGGATCACATTACTTTCATGTTTCTAAATCCTCTCAAACAGCCCACGGTTTACTTTTTTTTTTTTTAGTGACACTGCAAACTGACCTCAGGTCCTTCAAACTGAGCTATATTCACAGCTGTTTCTTTTGTGATACGGTCTCCTTAGGTTGCACAAGCTGGGTTTGAATTTGTAATCAGGACCTGTTTTGGCCTCCAAATCCAGCTAGATTTGGTTTTTTAAAATCCCCCTCCCCCAAGTTTCCTCCCTTTCTTTTTCCTGTGCTAGGAATTCAACCTAGGGTCTTAATTGTGCTAAGTAAGCATTTTACCACTGAGCTGTATCAGACCATTAAAATTATTTTTTAAACTCAAATTTCACTCTTAACCAAAGGAGTTTGAAAACTTACCACCTGATCGAATGTTGATGAATGGGTAGTTGGGCATCACCAGCTTGTTAAAGTTAAATTTATAAGTAAACCTTTTCCCTTTTGTTTTATGAAGGATCCTCTTGTTGTAATAGTATCTGTAAAAACAGGAATACATGTCAATTTATCTTCTAGCCACTGGGTTTTTGGGTATACTTAGGTAATCAGTAAGACCAACAATTCCTACTTTAAGTCTTACTTGCAAATATCACTACCATTTTTTTTGCAGCCTGGTTACGAGGTTACGGCTGAGAGCTTACTTCCCTCATTCAATTTTCAGTTAAGCTCTCTAGTCTTTGGCTGGAGTTCTACAAAGACATTTTTGCTTTAAGATCCTAAAGCACCTATCCTAGCTCTAACCCCCCCCCCTTTTTCCTCTCTACAATTTCAATTCTACAGTCCACTTCCTTCCTATTCCACTCTGTCACTAACTGCCTAGTTTCTTTCAGTTTTGCCCAAGTAGAGACAGACAAGTCTACCCGAAGAACTGATGTGCAAGACATAGACAAAGGAATGCAGAACTGTTTTATAATGGCCAGAAGACAATGGCATATCATGATCTGGAAAATGGTAGTCAGACTGGCTACTTCAAAGACTCAAAGGGATGTGGGAGGTTCCAGCAAAATACTGCACAAATTTTACACCCAGGATCACTAAGAATGAAGCAAGGCAGGGAAATCTCATGAATCCAGAATCTTAGGACTGGCTTCTGCTAAGTAGACAGGTCATGAATTATCTACTAGCCCTTGTGAACTAAAGGGTTATGAAATTTAAAGACTGACAAAGGGAAAAGACAACTTGAGGAAACTCATGGTGATTAATCTTTAGACATGATAAAGCAACCCATAGACTGACAACCAAGCTCACAGGTACTATTCTGGAGTAGCTTCTCAGTACCATTTGGAAAGCCCTCTTCCTGTGCTTGCTTTATCCTTTTCTAGCTTCTGCCAGGGGAGCCCAAATAAGAAAAATTTCAAAGAACTCCCAATAGGAAAGTCTACATGAACCCTCTGGATTATAAATGAGCTCCAAGCCCTGTTTCACCATACACTCTCACCTACTGCAGACAGTCAGCTGTCTGTCAGGACTCAGTACCAGCCACACTGAAATTCCCTCCTACACGTAACCAAAGATATGCCTTTTCTTCTTCCGTGCCTGTGCTACTAGAATCCAACAGCTCTTCAACTCCCACTTTATAACTACATATTATTCACTCAGATAGTGTAGTCTCATCACCTAATACCCTTTTAATGTAACATTCACCAAACTGTGTATTTCCTTCTAATCTGTTAACACCACAGGTCGAGGAATCCTTTCCCTCACCTGAGGGCCCGGCTGAGCTTGTCGTAATTCATCTGTGGTTTGCATTTCCTGCGGCCCCAGAGGCGGGCCACCTCATCTGGATCCTTGATGACAAACTCCCCATACTCTCCCTGCTGCCAGGCGATGACATGGCGGAACTCTTCCTTCTGCAGCAGCTCCAGGATGAAGTGCCAAAGCTGAATCTGCCGGGAGCCTGGGGAGGACTCTGTTTTGTAGGCCCAGTCAGGAAACTGATACCCTTTAATGAAAAGGGCAAGATCAAAGTAGTCAGGAGCAAGGTGCATACATACCAGCACCCTCAACTTCACATTCCACTGCTTATAAACTCTTAAGAGTGCTTTGCAAACATGCCACAAATGCCCTTTTCATCAGCTAGGGCTAACCACAACAGGGGAGAAAAGGACAGGAGCTAAACTATCCTTGTAGCAATCTGATAGAGGTGGGCAGCAGTGCCCAGGTGTCTTAATTGCTTACCATTTCATACATCACTAAATTTCATTCATATCTTCCCTTTTCCCCTGGGGTCATTCTGAGTGTTGAACTCAGAGCCTTTCACATGCTAGGCAAGTGCTGTACCACCAAGCCATGTTCCCAACTATCACACCTGTTTTCTATGAGGGTGTGAAAGTTCTAAAGAGAACAAACAGGTTAAGTTAGTGTTTCAGAAAAATACAGCTGAAAACTTCTTACTGCCAAGGTTGGAATTACGTCTCTAACAGGAAACCAAGCCTCTAAAATGTGGGATAAAGGTGTGTTTATCAGACGGTTAAAATACACATCCATAGGAAACAAGCTTACAACCGTCCTTGTGAGATTTGCTCAGTCAAGAGGCTATCAGTTATAGCCTAGCATTTGTGCAAAAAACTAGAGTGGAGAGGACAGGAACTATCTAGGGACATTCAAGGCGTATCAAACATGATTAACTTCTGCTCACCTCCACCTCCTTCTGGCTTTTCCACGATGCTACAGCCTGCTTTCATTTTTGCCCTCCTGCTGAGAGATACAACCGCACAATTACTTTAAGATAATATTTATTATGCTCCCAAAGTTTTTCTGGCATAACCTTTCCCCAATGTTACTTCCTTATACAGCACTCTGTTTCTCAAACATGTCACCTCCAAACTACCAACTCCCAAGTCATCAAATGATGGTCCTCAGGTCATCAGCTTCAAACACTGTAATTATCTCTCACCTGACTTCAAACCACAAAGTGTAAAGACTGTTCTTAATATTTGCTTTCTTTCTCCTGACCAACTCTTAAATGTGAAAAAAAGGAAGGGTACAGTGAAACAGGTCCAAATAGGCAGCCAAAACAAGTCAAACAGTTTGCTCTCTTACTAGACAAGCCCAGATGCCAAAATACACAAGCTTGAGTTCACCTAGATGTATCAGCTTAAAAAAAAGAGAGGAAAAAAAAAATCCAAATCTACGTGATTTCCACTCAAGAATAGACGTGATTTTATTTTACTGAATTATGTGATACGGGAGAAGAAAAACCCCTAGTCAGAAAATGCCCCCCCCCAATACTACAGGCTATGAGAAGAAAAAACACCGTATCTGTAGTCATTCTATATAAGACACACAAAACTTTTTTTGAGAAAAACTTCACATGTTATCCATTTAATAGGGTGAGGGGCCAGGTATAAATCTCTGGAGCCGTTTTGGCCCACCCCTAGGGAGTCTTGCTATGATTAAATTCATCCATTCATATTTAGGGTTCCTCGATAAATTTCTAGAAGCAAGCAGCTTTGTCAGTCATTCAGCAAAGGTATGTGTGTGCACACACGCACAACCGCGCACGCGCGTGTGTGTGCCTGTGCGTGCGTGTGTTTGTGTGTGTATAACTGCCAGAGCGTGATGGGGGTAGGAGTGGGCAGATCTACCCTCACTGCTCCCGAGGCTAGAAGACAGCCCTCAGCACCCACATTGGCAGGAGGCTGGAGGGAACGTAGGTACCTCAGTCGCTTCAGGGTAGGGAGGGGACAAATTCCTAATCTTGGAAATATCATTTAACCTAGCATTCCTCCAGAGTCTTTGAATTTTCTTTCTCACTGTACACATACAGGGGACCAGTAAGTTTCAGTCTTCAAAACTATCAGAAGTTGAGAAGATAAGTAACTCGAAGGCGAAAACAAACACATAGTCGCACAGTCTGTCTGCTCGTCTCTCTCTCTCTCTCTCTCTCTCTGTCTCTCTCTCTCTCTGTCTCACACACACACACACACACACACACACACACACACACACACACACACACACACACACAATACAAGGCACCAGGGCTGAGGCTGGAGCTTCCTGTCACTTCCGTGACAAATAAGAGAGGAAAAACACTCATTTCCCCACAGCTCCAGGAAGCTGCCCGGGACTCGAACTCCTAGCTTGCTCTGCCAGATTGCCGGGGCTTTCCCGCACCATAGGAATACCCTTCAACTCACGGCAGCGACGATCTGACCTAGAAGCCCTTTGTGGATACTCCAGGTCCCCACAGAGCTCCTGCTCCACAAGTCTTGGGGCGCCTGCGGGGTTTCCACAATTCAAGCACAGAACTCGCTGCCCAAATAGGGCCCCCCGACTCTCTGCACGCCTCGCCCCTGGCCTTTCTCGAGGCGCGACCCTTCCCCGAGAGCGGGACGTGCACAGTCCGGCGCGGTGGCGCCCGCGCCAGTCCCGAGCTTCGCCGCCTTCGCCTTTTGCCGGGCCTGCCGCGGGCTCCGCCGGGCCCCTACAAGACGCCGCCCGGGTTCCTGCCCCGTAAACGCGGCCCCCGCCCTCCGTAGCGGATGAAGCCCGGCCCGCGGGCGGCACGAGCTCGGAACGCCATTCACGTCGGGGCCTGGCGGCTGCCCCGAAACCGAACAGCCGGTCCAGTCGGGGACTCACCAATGCCCGGCTCGGTCCGTGCTCGGTCGGGTCTCCTCCGCGGCGTCTCCGGCTCCTCCTCATCCACCCCAGCAGGAAGTGACCTCTGCTGCAGCTGTCGTCACTTCCATCTTCCAGTGAGGGTGGGGAGGAGGCGGCGCCCCCCGCCGGATCACAGCCTCGCCGCGCCTCACCGCGGCTGTCTTTCCTTTCTCTCCTCCATAGACACCGACTTCCGCCCGCACTCCACCTTGCGCCTCTGCCCGCCGTGCGCCCCTCACCCCCACGCTAGCGGCGCATGCGTCACGCTGCGGGGGCACGTCACGCACGCTCGCGGATTCGTCCGGCACAGAGGCAGGACCTGGCCGCTGCAGCGCGCAGGGTAGTGTGGGACGGGTGGGACTGCGGAGTATTTCGGCGTAATGGGGCGTTCCCTGCGGGCTGGGCCCTTGCAGACCACTGGGAAGGGCTCAGCTTCGGGGAGAGCGGGCCAAGGCTCGCGGGGAAGGACTTGGTGTTCCTCGAGGAGGCCCTTGCAGCGGGAGGGAAGACTCACAGATTGGGAAGCGGCGGCCTTCCCCCAACAGGACCCTTTCACACACTTGGGAAAGGCGCCCTAGGCTTTTTTGCTGCACGTGGGTTTGGCAAACCCAGAGGTAGCATCACTTCCTTGCCTGTGGCGAGCACTCTGCATTTAAGTCTTAATTTGTCCTGATCTAAGAGCCTTAACCGTTCGCTTTCCTTAAGTCATATGAGCACATCTCCCATTTCCTTTATCTTTTCTTCCTTCTTAAATACGTAACTTATTTTTTCTACTTTTAAGGCTTAGTAGTAAAAGATCTGTCTTTCGATTTTAGCAAAGTCTTACCCCTATCTCTAAATGCATCGGAGAGGTGTCCTTTTCAGTGGAGAGGGTGAGGCTCAGTAAAGGTTAAATTGGAGTAACAGGCATGGGGAAGGTTGAGATGAGAGGTGAGACTGAAGGAAAATTGACCATCAGTTGTAATCAAAACTTTGTGCCGTTGCCCTAATAGTACCTTTTCGTCCTGTCTGCCACGTAGAAAACAGTTAGAAAAGCTGACTTGCAATCTTGGATATGCTACTAGCCATTCTTTAGGTGTTGATAAAGTGACTAGTAAGTTACTATCTTTTGACCTGAAGTTGCTTTATGTGTTTACAGTAGGAGAATAGCATTGATGATACAGTCTTTTCTAGTTGAAAAATCTTACTATTTAGGTGAATAAAATAAGGTAACATTTAAGTGCCATAGAGAGGATTACTGATATATGCAAACAGTCCATGAGACCTTTGAGTATAGAAACCATCTACATATCTTGTATTCATTCTCTGCAGTACCTAGAACAAAATCTTAAATACAAATGTCAGATGTTGGTTGAATGGACCAAAAAATTGGGATTTAAATAAATGATGAAGATTATATTTAGGTCCCCATTCTTTGATTACCAGCTTTGTTATCTTGATTACTTCTGTATTAGTTCTTCATCTGTCTAAACAAAATAGCTATGGAATCTACTTAATGTGGGACATCAGTAGGTATCTATAGTTATCTCACTGTATCATAGACACGAGGTATCTTGTATTAACTGTGTTGATACATGTAGAAGTTTAGAGCCCCCCCAAAAAAAGCCATATTGTGTAGTTGTGACAGATGAGTAAATGTTGGCAAAAATAACCATGAGAGAATCATCATCACAAAAATCCTCAAACCACCCATACAAATCTTAGTATTTGTGTCAAGTCAGGAACCAAGATGCATAGGAGTGGAATGAATAGCTTCCCTGGGAAAGTCTGGAACTGCTAATCTTTTGGCTCATGGCCTAAATGGTTATGGTTAGAGCCAGCACTGTCAACTCCAAGGACCCTGTGTTCCTCAAAGAACCAGAAACCAGCGTATAAGGACTTTGCATGGTTTTACTCAGCCTAGTTTCCTCATGCTTCTCTGCTTGCTAGTACTCTAATTAGGGCCACAAAGGATGGCTTGAAAGTAAACACAATTAGCAGAGATAAACAGATCTCTTTACTTGGCTGGTGTCTGAATTGATATATTGGGAAATGTTTATACCCCAGCAGAAGTCAACTGAGTTTTTACACTAAGAGTCTAAGTGGTGGCCTGAAACTCAACAGGTAAATCTGGGTTTGATAAAGCAAATTGGAACTTCCCTTCCTTCTGGGTAAATGAGCTGTAAGCTGGAAACCTCTCCCATGCTGGTAGAACCTGGGGAGCTTGGCATGACTGGGGACTTCGTATGCAGCTTTCCTGAAATCCCTGTCCACTTTCTCTGTCAGCATGGACCATTGCCTTCTCCATGTGCAGCAAACAGGCTTTCACAGATGGGAGATCCTTTGTGTTTTTGAAATGGGGGTGGGCATGTGCCTTCTGAAAGCACGGGGGTGGAAACACTTAGACACAACCTAGGAGTCAAGACAGGTTGTAACTGCCCTTGAATTTCCACTTGTTCAAAGCACTCTTTGTCCATTGACATTGCCCTCTTGTCCCTTCCCACCCACCTTTATTGTTGTCCCAAATGTCTAGGACAGTTGTGGTAAACCTGTGGCATGTGTGCAGCAGCAGCTGTGTGTATCATTGAAAGTTTTTAAAAGTTTGCTGTTTCTGGTCTAGGATGTTTCTTTTGCAAATCTCACAGTCTCTACTTTCACCTCAATACAGCTACTCCACTTCTTAAGATAAACAAAGAGGAGTAGCTGCTGAAATTGATCCCCTCCCCCTCTAAAAACCTTTCCTGGATCAGGGTGTGTGTCTCTGGCTTCTCTGACTTGTGCTTCTTTATTGCTCCCCTATTCGTTTATGCACTTATGTTCTCCACACCCCAAACCTACCTGGTTATGTGTATGATATAAACATTTTCCTGTCTATTCTTGTAGGAGTTGACTGTTCTTATTCTATCATCTGTATGTCATGTACATATTTGTTCTTCCTAGTGTGTTTGTCTTAGATTGCAGGACAATCAGGGGTTAGAGCCACAGTAGCTACAGTGCCCAGAGCACTTCTGTGTCACTGTTTGAAGTACCTAATGATGACAGTTTCCTTCTGTGCTATCATTTACCAAGGTGACTTCTTCCCCTCTCAGCCTCCTCCAAGTTTCTCAGGAAAAGGCAGGTAGTGTCTTTCCCCCAAAGTGTGTTCTTACTGAACTTGGATTTAGAAAACCTGAGTTTCAGGACCAGTTTTGACCCTTGGTAACTCTGTTCCCTGACAAGCCAGTAAAATCCCCTGAATTCCCATGTTCTTGTATCATACAACTAATGTCGTTGTTTAAGAGAATAATAGTGACTGTAGACCTCTTATAAACCATGACACCCTTTGCAGAGGTCAAGGATCATAATTACTAGTGCTATCATACCGGACTCAGGGTTGTTCTTGGTATCAAGAACTCCAGTGTGACAGCAGTTGCCACATTATTTCACAGACGTTAAGTGGATTCAATGTTTCAGACTTGGGTAGGAATCGAATATGAACATTTTGTCCTGAAAATTAGTGCTTTTGGTTTTCTCACCTAGGCATTATTTTATGAGACTGAGTTTGAGGTGATACATTTTAATTACTCTAGGTCTCAGTTTCTCCTTGTCTTAGTTCCTCTGTGTATAAAATGACCACATCTTAGGTTCTAAATTTATAAGAATTTCTAGGGAGAAAAATTTTAAAACATTATTGATTTTGATGAAGTCAAAGACTGAAAAGCATATGTGAAATCACCTTATTTACACCTTTTTATGACTTGGTTTCCCCTTTAGTAAGGTGAAGATAAGTTATTGAAAGAATAAACATTGAGTAAATGTTATTTGCATGTTTCCACATGGGACTCCATATCTGGGAAGATTTTGTGTTTTGGTTTATTTTTCCCATCAACCTAAAGTTGTTGTGGGATAGAATAATTAATGTCAGTAACATGATTGGGAATCCCCAGATTAAAGGTTAAGTGAGTCCAAAGCAGAAGTAACTTCACCCAAGTTACAGTTCAGCCAGAGGCAGCAGGGAGCTTGGCTGTTTATCTGGCAAAGACTTGGGGACTTGAGGACTCTCCCAGATTCCACATCTATCACGGTCCCCAAATGTCTCTTCCTCTCATTTCCCTATTTTAGGTCTTGGTTCCTCTGTTTCAGATCAGCAGAGTGGAGAGGGTGGTGAGAAATCATGAAGAAACAGAATGGGAGAAGAGGACTAACGGGAGGAAATGACCACTTAAACTATTTTGGTTTTTTTCCTGGAAGCCCAGGAGAAAGATTCCCCTAACCAAATGTTTGATTGCCAGAATCTATATATTTCTGGCGGCTCATGTATTCCGGGAAGCCTGCAGAAGTTAATTGGAGCAGAGGGTTTATCCTACCTTCAGGTTTTATCCTACCTAGGACGTGTTTCCAAAGGCCTAGTATTCATTTCCTACTCTTCTGATACCTGGAATCTGCTTACTGCAGAATCCTTTTTACTTTCTTTTGTATTTATTCACTGTGCATATCTAGCTGTGAATGTATTCTGTTTATGAATGTTCTTAGTTCCTTTCCTTTTCAAATGTGGCCTTGATAACCAAATGCAGTCCTCTGTAGACCTGGCTGACTAGCTAGGTATAAATAGAGTAAAACTATTTTCCCTTTGGTTTAGACACCATTTTTTTGTTTTTAAAGATAGCCTTGAGCCTGTTGCGGCAGCATATGCCTGGGAAGCTGAGGCAGGAGGAAAACAAGTTTGAGACTAACCTAGAGAACTTAATGATTTATTGAGAGCCTGTCTCAAGAATAAAAAAATGCAAAAAGGACTGGATATGTAGGTTGATGTGAAGGCCTTGGTTTCACTCCCCAGTACTGAAAAAAAAGAAAAAAACAAAAAACAAAATAAAAAACGATAGCTATAGATAGGGTTGTTTTAGAGGTCTTTGTGTGCTGCTGAATTGGTAGTCAAAATCCCCATGACTTTCTTACAATTGGCTGTTCAGGTATCTTCTGTTAAGTACATTTTAAACCTAAATGTCAGACGACATTAATTACATTAATTCCCATCTATTTTTGTTGTAGTAATTGTTAATTTTGGTCTGTTATTCGTTCCAAGCTGTCTGCATCATCTTTATTTATTAGAATGTATTATCGTGTAACTTATTGATTGACTCTTCTTGGAGCAAGTGTAAAAACAACTTCTAGAGAATACATACTGAATTATTCTAAAGACAATCAGGTATTTTCTAAATGGCGCAGAAGTCATTCAGGATCTTGCAATGACTGTACCTTTGATCTGTGGGATGCAAGTTAGTAACTTTGCAGGTGATGGGATGCCAAATAGCTTAGTGTGCAAGGTTCAGTCAGAGAGGTAAAGTCACATTAAACCACAGAGGACATCAAAGTAAAGCTAGTCCTTATACTGGCAGGAGGGAGAAGGGAGGTGGGGGTTCACAGATAGCATTTAGACAGGGACTGGCGATTTATTATATTTTGGCATTAACTCAGAAGTTGGAACTTCTAGGTATATGTATGCTAGGATATTTTTCAGCAATAGGTTATTGTAATGGACATTCCTAATATGCTTGCAATAATGTGTTAAGACCAAGTTTATTGACACAATTTTTAAAAAATCACCACCATTACAAAACAAGTCTTGATTTTGCAGCAAAAAGCTGGACTGCCAATGCTTTAAGGAAAGAAGTAAAAGACAGTTGTAAGGAAAACATCTTAGTGTACAACTCCTTCTCCTGGCTGTTAGGGAAGCATCTGGGGTACAAAGAGCAGATGCTGCAGAGACACAAATACAAGTGCCATCTTGTCCAGCTTCTATATTATGCAGGTGTTGGTTGCAGACCAAGTCCTCTCCTGCCCCTGCATGTCAAGCTGGTCTACACAGTGCTAGTTTCTCTTGAGGTTTTGCCCTGAGCCTGGCCCTGAAGCCCTGAAATACTAATTGAACCTGAACATTTTAATTGAACCTCATTACTTGAACTGTGTGAAGGAGGCATTGGTCCCTGGGGTCTGAGGTAGGATGAGAGGAGACTCAGCTCTCAGTTACACAGTTTGTCTCATGGTGCCAAAATACACTGCCTCTGGGAACCCAGTTACTTATGGCAACTTTTGATCTTTTTTTTTTTTCTTGCTCTTTATTTGCCCCCATATAGCTGAGTCCTCTTATCTTCATGCAGAGGAAGTAGGAATTCGATGGAAATCACGAGTTTGGGGGGGGGTAGGTGGCCAGCATTTTGGGAACCACCACAAAACCATTTACCCTTACAACTAATGCTTTTTGTTAGGTGCTAGTTCTTCCCTATTCTGTGGAACATGGAAGGTTGGATTTGTAGGTTTTTGTGGATTAAAAGTGACGTGTGTGTTTCATGCTTCTTGCAACTCTACAGTACCAAAGTAGAAAACCACTTCAAATAGCTCAATCTTCTATTACTGTATGTTTACTTCTCAGTTGAAGTTACTCTCAGAGTAACAAAACACTGTGGACTTACTGGCTAAGTTTATCTGGATCATTCTTTGTTAGCTGAGTCTGGTGGCACAGGCCTGTAATCCCAGAACTCTAGGAAACCAAGTCCAGTCTAGGCAACAGAATGACTAAATGAGGCCCTGTCTCAAAATAATAAATAAAGGGCTGTGGATGTAACTCACTGTGAAGGTCTTAGGCAAAAGCTCTAGCACTAAAAAAAAAAAAGTAGTCTAGTGATAAAGTTATGCAGTGATATATACCTTTGAAAGTATTGGTAGAAGAGAACAGATGTCCAGTTCTGTAAGACATTTTTCTCAGAAATGTAACAACTCCTTGGATCTGTATAACTATATTGCCTGACATATGTTTTACATTCATTTATCTATTGTTAACTTATTTATTACACAGAAATTCATGCAGCAGCTACTGTTTGCAATGCATGTTGCCATACTCTGGGGAGACAAAGCTCATGGAACTTGGTCTCTGATTGTAATAACAGTTCCCTCAATAACACTCCCTACAATTATTTTAAGGTGTGAACCACAGACTACAAGCCAAACATATGAACAAAGTCTAATGTTGTAATCAAATATAAGACAAACAAGTTCATCTAGTTCCTCAAATTCTATTTGTTATTCCTGCAGTAGACAGTTGTCAAACATCTGTGAGCCAGGCACTGTACTGGTCACCACGGGTTCACAGGTGATTGAAACACTGGTCTTTGCTTCAGAGAGCTACGGGAGAGATAGGTAAACATGACAAGTGCAGGAGTACAGTGTGACAGTTTGGTAACTTACTCAGCAGTCATCATTTCCTTTGTTCTGGTTGGCAGATTTCTCTTCCCATTATGAAAGGAAATATATTTTCTTAGCCTGCCTTATAACTAGGAAAAGGCTGAGTTAGCAAATTCTGGCCGATGTCTGCTGGAAGGATTCTGGGAAAGATTTCTCATCTGAAAAGAGCCATTCTCAGAAAGGAACGTCTGTCCCAGAATGCTCTACTCTGAGTTGAATTGTGTACCCCCCAAATTGTTCACGTTCTAGCTCTCAGAGTTAGAACTGAGAATGGGACTGTATTTGGAGATAGGGTTTCTGAAAAGATAATTATGTTAAAATGAGGCCTATCAGGTGGGTCCTAATCTATTAGGACTGGTGTCCTTTTAAGAAGACAGTAACATGTGACACATACAGAGAAAGGACTGTGTGAAGACATAGGGAACATGGCCAGCTACAAGCCAAGGAGAGAGGCCTCAGAAGAAACCAACCCTGCCAACCTTGATCTTGGACTTCTAGCTTCTAGAATGTCAAGAAAATAAAATCTCTATTGTTTAAGCCACCAGGCAGGTACTTTGTTTTAGTGGCCCAAGTATACTAATTCCCTTCCTTAGTTTTGAATGTTGTCATGGGAGTGTGGAGTTGCCACAGCCGTCTTGCAGAAGAGCTAAGAGAATTATAGAGCTGCTAACATAGAATCTTGATGCCACCAAGGAAGCCCTAGAACCATCTACTTCCGGGTTTCTCATGAAGAGAAAATATAACCCTATTGTTTTAGCTGCTTTATGTGTTGGGAGTTCTGTTACAAGCACACATACCCTAACTGATGTATACAAGGCAGAGGTGTTGCAATACCACAGGGACACCAAGAAGAGATGGTAAGATGACAACCAAGTGTAGGTCATTAAAGATGTACAGAAATTAATCAAAGCACTGGACAAAGGCTGCTACAGGATGTGTGAGGACATGTGTGTTTGAGGGCTTGGTACAACACTGGGCACTACACAATGAGGCATTATAGCATTTCCTCTATGGTGAAGTGACATGCAGCACAATGCTTGTCTGCCTTTTTTTTTTCTTTTTATCATATTGAGACTCAAACAAGGGGCTCACATAAACTAAACAAGTATTCTACCACTCAGATTTGTCCCTAGCCCTCTTGGATTTTAGATCTTTTCTTAAGACAGAGTCTCACTATGTTGCCCAGGTTGATTTGCAATCTTCCAGTGTCAGTCTCCTGAGTAGCTGCGATTACAGATGTGCATCACACGGGCAGTGCTTGTTTACTTTTAAATACTGTTGTTCCTTGCTGGTAGGTTGTTGCCCTTTTGTCTTTTTTGTTGTTGTTTTAATTTTAAAGGGAATAAAACAGAACAGTAAAATGAAAGGAAACAAAACAGTGATAGGACAATAGGAAATCCACAATAGTTACTATATTGTATATCATTATCCTCTAAATAGTTGCTCAGACTATCAGCCCCAGGTTTGCAAAGTCAAGTAAGCAACATAAATGTCAAGTTGCTTCCTTACTTCAGTCATTATCATCTAAGCCTATGTTATGTCCAGTTGCTTATGGAGGTGGGGTAGGAGGTGGAGGCGGCTTCCTTGCTGGTTCTCCCTGACTGGCAAGGCCTCCGCCAGGACACGGAGGCTGCACAGCTTCCTTGCTGCTTCTCTCCAGGTGATAGGGCCTCTGCCTGTACATGGGGTATGGGAACTGTGTTGCTGTTTCTCCCTGACTGGTAGGGCTTCCAATAGCACACAGAATGTGGGGTCTGCATTGCTCCTTTGCTGTTTTATCCTGGGCAGCAAGGCCACCACCTCTGGTTTTCTTGTTGTTGCTGGATTCTTGAATTATCTCTCTCCATGGGCTTCAAGTCAGTTCAGATCCTTCCCGAGTCCATGCTTCTCTTCTTCATGATGCTATATTCCAGGATCTGGATGCCAAAATTTGAAGAGGTTTTTTTCTCTGCTGCTCACCACTCTGTCATTTGCCCAGAAGTCTGCTTTTTTTTTTTTTTTAAATGGGTACTGGGATGCCTTTTTGCTTTTGCTCGCCAAATGCTTCCATCTTTAGAAGGCCTTCCACTCACACACCCACCTTTTCCTCCAGGGCCCATGAATTGGGAAGCTAGAGGTCAAACATCCGAAATGGTTTGGCCGATGGGACCCAGCAAGGTGGATGTCAAAGGACCTGGCCTTTGGTTCAATTTGTGTTAACTGTTTTTGGTGCTTAAAGGCCTTTTTCACTTTCAGATTTGGTGTTGCATTCCACAGGTTGGAGGTTGTCAGAGCCTAACTTCCAGTTAGGCTAAGGTGCCTTTATACAGCAAATGAACTGTTTGGTTCCCCTCTTCCTGCTTACTTTTCTTTTTATTTCTTTGTAACCATTTTCAATGATACCATGTAGTAGTTTGTCCTTATCACTGACCCCCATACAGTGATATAAATTAAGATAGAAACTGTAAGTTTTGACAGAGATTTCTTGTATTTCTTTTTTTAAGGATTTAGGATCCTTGAGTGTCTTCTGCCTCACCTCTACAGCCCTGCATCCTTGCCAGCATGTTGAAGGGCTCTCAGGCCCCATGCTGACTTTTGGAACCTTGGCTATAAGCCTCAGGCATAAGTATATGGGTACCTTGGTTCAAGTGGTAGTAGATAACTACATGAGTTCTGTAGTATAGGGCTTAGAACCTGGGCATTTTACTATTTGAGCTTAGGTGTGTTGCACAAGCCCTGGGCTTCAGTTTCCTCATCTGGGAGATAAGAATAATATCTTCTTGCAAGAAATCAATGTAATAATGCATATAAAGCACTTAGCATAGACCCCGGCACAAAGTAAATGCCCATTAAGTGGAAAGTGACCAAATAGTTGTAAGTCCTTTGAGGGTGGATCAACCAAAGGACAACTTCATACTCCCCTCACACTGGCAGTGCCAACTCCTTGGCTTTTTCTCCCTCTTCATCCTCCCTAAATGAAGGTGCTGAGGGATTTACCTGCAGGAGGAGACAAGAAATGGTGGAGCAGGGAGGGAATACAGGCAATTGCCAGCAGCATTATAAGTCAGCATAATGAAATATCCTGGAAGATAGTAAAGCTAAGGGGAGAAGAGACTGAATTCTTTAGGACCAAAGGGGAGGAAAGGAATTGTAGAAAGATAGCAGAAGGTTACCTATTGAATAGAGTTGGTTCTGAATCACAGGCTGAATTTTGAATCATCCAGTGAGGGCAATCTGGGATCTGACTGAGCTAAACTAGGTTTGGATTATATAGAAAGGGGGAGTTGAGGTGTTTTATACATTCCTCAGGAATCCCAGTTAAGTTTGAAACTTTGACCTTCCTGGCTTTCTCCCCCCACCCCCGGCATCCCTGTTCTCCAACACAGCTTTCCATCTAAGCACCTGTGAAGTGACCCCATGTGATGGATTAAAGATAGCCACAAATCCCATGGTAGGTTTCTTTTGAAAGATAGTCTCTATTTCCCCTTCTTGTGAATCTTGGCTGGCCTCTGATCAATAGAGTACAGCAGTGTGAGAACAATGCAAATACTGAGCCTACCTTTGAGAGGTCTCACAGTTTCCACCTCACTTTCTTGTAACCCTGAGCTGACATCTAAGAAGTGCAATTTTTTTGCTAGAGAAACACTTATAAAGCACCCAAAAGTACTTGAGAAAGGGAAGATATCCAAGGGAGCCCAGCCTTTCTGCTGTCTCAGGCCAGGTACAGACATGTTAGCAAAGCCATTTTGGACTGTCACACCCAGCTAAGCCACCAACTGAATCCCACTGGGAAATGCCAGTCAATGCCACATGGAGCAGAACACTCATCCAGCTGAGCCTAATCCAAATTCCTGACCTACAAAGTCATGAAATCTAATAAACTAGTTCTTGTTTTAGGCAGTTAAGTTCAGAGTTGGCTTATTATAAAGCTGTGATAGTGAATCTTTTAGAGCTTTCAATGATGACAAATAGCTGGCTGTGGCATATGTGCCATAGCTTGCTGCTACTGTTAATAGAACAAAATAAGAGTTATTATAATATTTTAGGTGGGCACAAGGAAACTTCAGGGATAAAATGCCCCACCACCATCTCTAGCAAAATAATCTCAGACATAATTATTTACAAAAGAAATATAGTTAGTAATATGCATGCTACAGATAAAAGGCCCAAAGTTCAAATGAACAAGGAAAGGCAATTGATTAAAACCCATTCATGCAGGAGCAGACTCTACTATTCAAATTATTTCATGTGAAAATGAAAAAATTTAAGGGAACATTTGGGAAAGGATACTCACCCTTCTCTTTCCGTTGAGTATTGGAAGAAGGAGGAGAAGGAGAAGGAGAAAAAGAAGGAGAAGGAGATGGAGGAGATGGAGATAGAGAAGAGAGGGACATACAATGAAGGAGCTAGAAAAAGGACTGGACTTTGGCAGTTTTGCCTAGGACCAGCTCCATTTTTCTCTCATCATAAGTAGACAGATACAGGCCGGGGATTTAGCTCAGTGGCTTAAGCGCCTGCCTGGCAAGCGCGAGGTCGTGAGTTCGATCCCCGGTACCAAAAAAAAAAAAAAAGTAGACAGATACAAAGGCATCTTGGGGGGGGGGATCTATATCTATACCTATATCTATATCTATATCTATATCTATATCTATATATCTATATCTCCATATCTATATCTTTATCTATATCATCTATATCTATATCTATATCTATCTATATCTCTACCGGGCTTGTCTACCTATTCCAGTGTTCAGGACCAAAGTCAGGGAAACTGAATTGTGGAAAAAATTTTTTGTTGAGGTTACCTACCATGTCAACTAGTAGAGCTAGAATTCAGATGCTGACTCTCCTAGCTCTTTGGCTGAAAGGTGTTTCTTCTACACTGTACTGTTTCCTCTACCCATGGTGTAGAGAACAGAGCACATTTAAGTGAGGATGCTCTTGCAGTTAGTTAATTCTCTGGAGCCCTGGTTCCTAGCAGTTCAACCCAGTGGTTACCTTCCAGTGCTCTCAGAAGGGGCGGGCATGTTCCAATATCTTGACAAAGATGGAAACTGAGCACAGAGAAGTGGGTTTGCAAAGAGCTCAGAGTTGAGAAAGAGGCAGTCTGATGTGCTGGGGAGAATTTCCAAGGGGTCAGGTGTCTGGTCTCATGCATTTACATTCAAGTTAGGAATATGGCATAGGTTTCCTCTAAATGGGCGGGGAAAGGCAGGAAACCATGAGTAAGCAAGGTCCCAGCAACTGTATTATAATTCTGCACCACAATCAAGAAGAGATTGAATAGAGAAGGGACATGTTAAAAAGGCCACTTTGAGGAGCAGATAGACATGAAAAGGAAAGGAGAAGTGAGAGAAAATATTCTGGGAGCAAATGTTTTGTGCAAAGTTCTAGAAGCTGAGACAAGAAATTTTTATGTTCAAGGTGTGATAAGAAAATTGTCCAAGATAGAGAAAAGTGCTGGTTGAGGAGGCAGGAGAGCTAGGATTAAGAATGTGGAGGGAAAGAAAGGGTTATTAATAACAAAGGAGGCCTGTCCTTCAGGCTGTTTCCTTCTCCGAGTCTTGGACTTCCCCTCAGCTGTGGACTGGTTTGTCCTCTGACCTGAACACTAAGGCTTCAGTATTGACCACTTCCCTCCATTTTCCAACTCCCATCTGGATATTCTGCCTCAGCAATGATAGTAACAGCACTCATGACATCCATGATTTGTGGAGTGTTGACTTTATGCCAGGCACTGTATGCAGCTCTTTACACTAGGAGGGAAGGAGTATTTTATAGATAAGCAGTCCATGTAACTGAGACAGAGTGGGGTGCAGGCTGAGAGAGATCTGGGAACTTGCCCCACAAGTTCATCATCACTTATAGTGGCAGAGTTAGTGGTAATAGCCCAGAATGTTGGACGCCAGGTTATAGTCTCACCTGTATCTGTAGGGCCTTTGGGTTTATGGAGGACCTGCTATATAATTTGTGGAGCCCTGTGCAAAATGACAGTGGGTCCTTTGTTTAAAAGTTGGTAAAGATTTCAGTGTGGTAACAGTAAGCACAAGTCTGAGTGTGGACCCTGGATAGGCTGCTGGCCCTGGAATCTGGGTCCAATCATGTGGGCCACTGTAGAAACGATGGAGGATAAGGAACACTGGGCTTACAGTGCTGCTGGTAACTCCCTGTAGTTCCTCCCTGCTCCACCATTTCCTGTCTTCTGCACCTTCGTTTAGGGAGGATAAAGAGGAAGAGAAAGCCAAGGAGTCGATACTGCCAGTGTCAAGGGAATGTGAAGCTGCTCTTTGGCTGATCCGTCCTGTAAGGACTTACAGCTCCTGGGAGCTCAGGCGGGAGCTGTCTTCAGATGAAGTTTCTAGTGAAGCTAGAGCACCATGTTGAAAAGACAGACATCTGCATAGTAAGACAGGAACATGACAAATACTCTGAGATTCCTGGGTCATCAGTGCCCTTTACATCTCTACTTAACTAATGAGCACGTACTGTGTGCTAGCACTCTCCTAAGTGATGAAGGGAGGAGGCAGAATAAATAAGGGGAAAGTAAAGGTTCTTACCCTGAAGGAATTTTATGCCCTGATTGGGGATGTAAGATCTCTAAATCTAATTAGAAGACAAAGCCAAATAATAGGTAATTATGGTGTCAATTAAACATGATGAAGGGTCAAAAGAGATGTCATCAGTGTTATCCTGATCTGTGCTGGCAGGAGATGGAAGAGTTGGAGTTGAGTTGATGCGGCAGCTCACAGGGCTTCGTGAGAAGGCCGTCTTTCTGTGGGGCACTGAGTGGGGGGTAAGAGGTGTAGAGGATGGATAATTCAGAGGTAGTGTGTAGAGGGGGTGGGTTTGGACAGAGCAAGATGGGAGGCAAGTTTGGGATCATATGGGTCTGGGAGATGAAAAGTTGAGCTGAACTGGGGAGGTGATGGCAGGAGAGAACTCCACGGATTTGAGTCTGGCTGCAGCTCCCCAGACCACAGTCACTTTCCAGGGCGGCAGGCTGCTTGCTGTTTGGCTCGGCGCCCTAAGTTCCAGCATGGCGCGGATCTCAGGAGATGCTCTTGCTTCTGGCTTCCCCGCCCTGGGGTGGCCACGGCTTGCCAGACCACAGTCACTTTCCAGGGCGGCAGGCTGCTTACTGGTTGGCTCGGCGCTCTAAGTTCCAGCATGGTGCGGATCTCAGGAGACGCTTGTGCTTCTGGTTTCCCCGCCCTGGGGTGGCCGCAGTTCTCCAGACCACAGTCACTTTCCAGGGCGGCAGGCTGCTTACTGGTTGGCTTGGCCCCCTAAGTTCCAGCATGGCGAGAATCTCAGGAGACGCTCTTGCTTCTGGTTTCCCCGCCCTGGGGTGGCCGCAGCTCCCCAGACCACAGTCACTTCCCAGGGCAGCAGGCTGCTTACTGGTTGGCTCGGCGCCCTAAGTTCCAGCATAAAGGGTCAGAGTTTCAAGAACTGGTCCAAGACCACCCAGGCGTAGCCAGAGAGCCAGAGCTCCACTCCCTCCATGAAGGACAGACAGGAGCCATGTATCTGCCCCTCGGCCCTGAGTAAGGCCCACCATGCAGTTTCCAAAGCCCTGTGTCCCTAGTGCAGTGTTCCTTATAGTCTGACTGATGCTGTAGTGACTTTCTCCAGGACAAGACAGACACCTTACTTGTCCTCTGTGACCCAGCCTGTGATATCACTCAGTGCCTAGAAGCCCAGGAAAGTTTGAGACTTGACCTGCAGTGAGGTGATGGGGGTCAGAGCTTGGCAAAGGCAGGGCCTGCTGTGAGCCCCCATATGGGTGCCACAGGCAGACAACTCAGAGGTCGTGAGTCTAGTGACTGGAGAGTGATGGAACTGGGGGTAGAGAGTGTGAGAGAAGGGAGGATGACAAGGTCAGGTTCAGGCTGTGTTGAGTTTTGCTCTTAATGGGAGAGACCTGGACACACCCAGGCAACCATATTGTCGAGAACACTCCTACACCATCTATGCATGCCCAGCCACGAGAAGGGTGTTTGACCATGGCAGTGAGGATGGGGAACCACAGGGTGAGTGGGATGGGGAACAGTTGGGTGAGGAGAGCTTCTTGGAGGAGGAAGGGGAGGCCTGGCTTTGGCCAGGAGCAGATGGTTCGGCTGCAAAGGAGGCAGAGAGTGGGGTGAGGTGGCCTGCTCACTGTGGGAAGATGAAGCTGCTTCTCTGGGATGGGAGCCTGGCTCCGTCCCCTCCTCCACTGGCAGGGGCCCAGGAGGAAGAGCCCCTCATAGCTGCTGTGAGGGCCCCGTATGGGATCTGTAGAGCAATGAGGATGAGAATAACTGTACTAATGCACAGTAGTGCCCTACCTTTTTCTGCCTAGGGCGGGGGTGTCTTTGATTTTGGTCATGTGGATGCCCCTCACTCCTCCTTCATTCTTCCATTCCTCCTTTCCCACCTGCTGTGCGCAGAAGGAAACCATTGCTACCCAGTGTGAGCAGGAGCCCAGCCACTTTCTCCTCCCTTACCTCGGCCAGTCATGAACCCTTCCTGCTGGGTGGCAGGGCCCCTACATGGCCTCTGCCCAATGAATCAGAATCCCTCCTGTATCCAAGCCACCCAGTCCTCAGTCTCCTTGAACTGACTCATAGTGATAAAGCCAGACACTCAGAAGAAAGTGAAGGTGAATGAGGCCACCCCTCTTCCCTGGGCTTCTTGTCCCTTGGGATTCCCAGAGACTCCACCTCACAGTGCCTCCTCTGAAAGATGCCACAGCCTCACTCATCCCCTGAGTGCGCCTTAGCCCTGCCCTCTGCCCTTAGCCCTGCTGCCTTCATGAGGCCATAGTTGCCTGCCCTGGCCTGGCCGGGGTGACCCAGAGTCCCTGGGAGCAGCGGCAGATCAGCTCCTGGG
>PVJX010006761.1:0-75293 GCA_004027295.1 Dolichotis patagonum
TGTAATTCCCAGACCCTTTTCTTGTTGTTTAAGGCTCCTCTAGAGGGCGCAGGCTAGGAGCTTTAGCCCTCTTCAATAGGTTATCAGAGATTAGAGTTCACCCACGGGCAGTGTGCGCTAGCTCCTCCCTTCTGGGCCAGTCAACCTTTGCAGGCCTTCACTGTGTCAGTGTGCACTGATCTCAGGGATGTAACTGGGTTCCCGCCAGGGGTGTGGCCTAGTCCAAGCAGATTCCACCAATCTGCTCGGCGAGGGGAGTAACCAGCTGAAGCCACTTCCTTATGGAGTTAGGGCTGTCCTGCCCAAATCCAACATGTCTTCCAGTTGGTTTCCCCTTTCCCGTGGGAGGGTCTTATACCCATCACTCACCGTGTCCCCGAGAACTGCTGGACTGTCCGAGCTCTGACTTCAGCGTGGCTGTGGTGGGAATTCACGGTGCCTCTGGGTGGGTCGTGTGCAGAGCTGGTCCGGGCGAGCTGCACGCTGGGCTGTTCAGCTCTGCGCTCCGGCGGCTCAAGCCAGTCGCTTTGGCGTGGATCGCTTGTTCAGGTCGGGCGGAATTCAGGCGTCTCGAGGTGGTGCCATGCTCGCTGATCTTATCTTCACTAATAGTAGCCCCAGGACCTCTTATTTGAGCGGGTTTTTGCGCTTTAGTTTCTTTCTGTGTTGTGAGAGTCTATCTCTCTCTGTTTGGCTCTCTCCAGGGTGTTTTATTCTGGCATTTGAGCTGTCTCTCTCAGAGAGGGTCTCTTTCCTGCTACCTACCAGTCCGCCATCTTGTCTCTTCTCTCGATACAAATCATTTTTATCTGAAAGATCAACCTATAAGTGTCCATTTATAAGAATCAAACGCGTAAGTTGAGGATGTTAAGACTTAAATACAAAAAGCAGTACAATAACAAGTAGGTACCACAAGTTTCTCCCATTACATTTTTATTCTTCCTAGCTGATAGGCAAAATAACATAGAAAAAATAACCTTGGTTGTATCATTTAACATACCTGAGTTCAGTCCATTTAACGTACCTGAGTATCGTCTACATATATTACTACTTACTAGAGCATGCGTCCTTCTGTATGAAGTAGGCTGATGACTTTGCAAGATTACTGTATCCAACACAATAATTTTGTTCATCAAGTGTTTAGTAAAGTTTTTAAACTACAGATGCTCAGTGATTATGGGGCAGCATTATACATTTTATAATTATTAGAGAAGATATGTCTCTATATGCATGTTGTAGCATTATATAAATATTAAATTCTTAATTTTTACTTTTCTCTCTGGGTCTGGTAGTTTTTCAGTGTTATGTTTAATTCTAGAATGCTTATGGTTAAGTACCCTTGGCCGTGTTGAGCCTCCAGGAAACTACTCTTTTCCTCCTCAGTTTCCTTGTTATTAGCCTTCCCCTGAGCTGATCCTTCCTTCCTTTTCCTCCCTTCCCATCTCATTTCATGACTAATAAAAAAGGTATCAATAGTACAATCAAAAAATGAAAACAAATATTTTGGGAACATCTATCTGCTCTACCAAAGAGTAGCCCATTTCTGAGATTTAAAATGGCATCCCTATATGTGAGCTTACAGTCCAAGAGGATGGCAGATCCTCCCAAGTTTTCACCATCTACAGTGAGGAAGTGATACCTTTAGTCCAGCCCACTATCAGTCTTTGTATTTTGCATCCTGGCTGGCCCTGGTATGATGCCTCCTACTCTGCTGTCACTGTAGAGGCGCTAAAACCAAGCAGTCTATGTGCCTTGCAAACACTTGTGGTACGCATATTAGTACAGAGGAGGAACAATTAACCTTAACTGCTCTAGGCCTCAGCTTCCTGGTCTACATAATGAGTTAGAACTAAATCATCTCTGAGGACTTTCTCAGTTTCCAGATTTTATGAAATGCATTTATATAATGTTTAATAATTTTAGGTCCAATTATCAGGTTACAAGATAAAGACTTTGACCTCCATTAGACACCCACTTATAAAAATAAACAGCTACGAATCTTCAAGTATTATGTTCATGTATGTATATAAATATTGACTGCTGGATGTTTTGATCTACAGTTTAAAAATACATATAACAGTCTGGAGATTTAGCTTAGTAGCCTGGCAAGCATGTGGTCATGAGTTTGATCACACACACACACACACACACACACACACAAAAGACAGACAGACATATAACTAATACATATAACTTTATTTTTTGCTTACCATTAATTATTTGTGTGTACAGACCCATTATTTAGTATCCATCATTCACGTAATAGGAAAAATTTTTTCAAAAGACATATGTGCCTCTCCCTGCTTAAATCTAATACTTCTAACTTTATTTTATTTATGAAGGCAAAATAATTCGTCTAATTTAAGAGGAAGACTGCTGTTCCTTAAAAAAAGAGAGAGAGAGATCTACTTTTTACTTATGGTAAAAGAAATCAAAGTGTAGCCACCACAGTTTTGAATATTCAAGTTGAAACGAATTTTTGAGCTCGTTAGTTTTCTAGTATTCACAGTGTTCTTGGAGTTCTTTGGTTATTAAAAGGCTACTGATAACAGACAGGAAAATTGAGAAGTAGAGGGGCCTAGAAGCTGAAACATACACTTTTATCTGCTTTTTACTGGGGAGGAGAGAACATGTGAAAGTTCTTAGAAAAAAAATTAGAATTTCTTTTTTGATTCCTAGCAGCTAATTTATTCTGATGAGGACACTAATACATCACAAGTAGGTAAGAGGCATGAGCAATAGAAAGAACCTGAATCTAAATCATTCGAGCACCAGGCAGAGGCTCCCCGTAAGGGGTCCCGGTCTTCTGGAGGTGCGATGCGGGCCCTGTTACCACAGGGCGGAATTCAGTTGGTCATTTCTGAGGCAATGAAAGCCTTTGGTACAACTTGCTACTGTCCCTCCAGTGTGCCTCTGGTTTATTTTCAAACCTTCTGCCTACTGTCAGGTAAAAATTATTATAGACAGAATTTTCGTAAGCAACAAAGAAACTAAATCTACGCTAAAACGTTGAACGACATCAACCTAAGCCGAAGAGCACACCTTGTACCAGGTCATTCTTTATTGCTCACAGGAAAGTAGACTCTGTGACCCTAGGCAAGGACTGTCCTCTGACCGGCCAGTTCCTGAGTCACAAACAGGAACTGTGTGTTCTTCACATCCATTGCTAGAGTTTTCAGTGTAGAAAGAATGGTTTTGTGGGTCGTAGGAACTTCTGACTGGTAATAATGCAGGGTAGAGGGGTGTGTGCGTGTGTGTGTGTGTGTGTGTGTGCACGTGCGCGCACGTATCTGTGTATCTTTACAATTTGCAAAATTCTTCGACACATAACGCTTAACTATACCCCCACAACAAACATGGTGACAATACCAGTTCCTTGCCTCCAGAATTTAAATAATCCACCCTCTGTCACACAGCTTGCAAAGGGTAGGACAGGACTCAACTCTGGATTTCCTGTCCAGCACTCCATCACCTCCATACCTCACACTTGACCCAGGCAGTTTGTTACATTCACTGTTACCCCTCAGAGGTAAAGTGCTATATTAGTGTGGATGCTGTATTTCCTTACATTGTGCTTGGTCACTATTTACCAGTTAAATTTTGCAAAGATACACAAGTGTCGTATGTATTGCTTTCTTTTATTTAGAAAAGGTACAAATAAGCGGGGCGTGGTGGCACACACCTGAAATTCAAGCTCCTTGTTAAGCAGAGGCCAAAGAATCACAAGTTTAAAATGAGCCTTGGGAATTGAGTGAGGCCAAAATGTCTCAAAATAAACCATCAAAAGGACTAGGAAGGTAGCCTTGCATTCAGTCCCCAGTACCACCGAAATAAGGTGGAGTGAGGGGTAGAAGTTTATATTCATATGTTATATATATTTATTCTTTGGGAAAAATCTATTTTAAGAAACTACAGCACTGGTTATCTGCGGCTGGGTTAATATAGGGTAAATAGCAGACTCATGCCGCCTTTTTGGCTGTATGGGTGATTGAACCTAGGGTCTTCACACTAAGCTACTTGAACTCAGTGCCGCCCACAAAACACACACACACACTCTTACTCTTATTTTGAGACTGCATCATCTAAGCTGGGCTCAGATTTGTACTCCTACCTCCACCACTCATTGCTGGAGTTGCAGGCATGCACCACCATGCCTGGCTTCATCCCACTATTTTTTTAGTATATTTTTTGAAGTGTATGAATGTACTACTTACCTAGAAACTTACTTTATTTTTAAGTTACTTAATCACTTAAATATTCAGTGTGTGCTGCTGAGTGCTGATTCTGTGTCCAGCTGCGTCCGTATGGCCTGTGCTGGGGTTTCCATAATACCATCTGTGACCCCTGCACCACACTGAAAGTTAGGTTCGGTGGTTCACACTGCCGGTTGGAGACTGGGGCATAATGAAGCTGAATAAACGACTCTGGGTTGCAGGGTCATGAGTGCTGAGAACTCACATCTAGGCAGAATGATTCTAGAACTCCTGCTTTTAAACCACTGTAAGATGGATTAGACAAACAACCAGAAACTTGACTGCGTACATTCTAGTAGGCACTTTTGAAGTCTGTGAATCCTAAATAATGCGTTCACATCTATACAGCAAATTTAAGGAGACTTTGAAAGTTCCATTATGCTCATCTGATCCAAGAATTTATGCTGTTGTTGTAACAATGTGCTATAAATTGAAGTGTAGCCTGGTTTTTCATGCCACATATTACAAATGCAAAGATGCCTGAGGATATGCCCATGGCAGGAGGTGGGGAGGGGACAGTCAGAGCCTCCAGATGGCGGGAGCACAGCAGGGAACAGGATGGGATGCAAGCGTGGCCTCAGGGTAGCCTGGCAGCAGAAGGCTTCATATGCCACCCCAAGGGCATGAAGTACCCCCTGCAGAGGGCTTGGCAGGTGTCACCTGCTGAATGTCAGGGAGAGAGATCCACACGTAGCACTTTAGCGTCTGACAGGGTTAAAAGGAGATGCTTAGTAAATGTTCTTATTTTAGAGTAAAATCATTCGAAGAGTTAAGAGCAACTAACACTTGCTTGATCTAGCCCATTTTACTTTTACACAGACTTAAAATATCTATCTCCAAAAGTTCATACAGTAAGGAAAAATGGATGTATGAATTTAAGAAAAACCTTAAAAATCATACCTGGAACAGAATATTGAACTTAAAGTAATTCAGATGATGAGGAAACTAAATACAGTATTGACAGGTGGCGAGAAAGAAAGACCACCCTAGGAGAAATCTACAGCTTGGCCAGGGTAGTGACCGTGGAGCTATGCAGGCACATGTCTTGTCTTCAGCTGAAACCAACTCCCATGACTCACTAACTGAAAACCCAAGGTGGATTGCAGGAGATCTTACACATAAATTTCTAGAGAATGCAAGTTAAGTCTGGCACAAAATCACTCAGTAAATATTAAGCATAATTATCATCAATACTTAGTTGTTTAACTTAGTGCAGCCATGATACCATGTGTTTATATCTTTCCAGGGGTCACACAACATGGATTACAAGTGACTGACCAAGGGGAGTCTCTCCCATTACTGCCTAGTCATGAGCAGCGGCGGTTCTGATGTCCTTGTCAGAGGGCAGAGTTCTCAGGCCTCTTGCAGCTGTGGAAGGCCTGTTATTTGGAAAGCATGGAGCACAGGCCCATGGCGAATTCAGGCACTGACTGTCTCATTCATTCATCCATCTTTGCTCTAAAAACACAGAAATCTGGCCTGGCCTCCTGTTTTTCTTTTACCATTTGCAGCATTGTCTGTTTAATGGTAGACCTTTTCCTAGGCACCTTAAGAAGTGTGGTATAATTTCTCTTCCCCTTTATACTGTCATTCCTACAAATAATGACCCATAAATCTTTTGTTCATTTTAATCTTGGAGTATGTGTAATCTGTATACATGTGTTAGTTGATATTAATTACAGAGAATCACATAAGATAGTAGAAGTTGGATGAACAATTAGGGATTATTAAAACTATATCTTTAGAATCTCTAATAGTTTCTGTAGTTTTTATGTGTTTGTTTCTGGTGTTTTTTTTGAAGGAGTTGTTTGTTATTTATTTGTTTGGTTTTGTTTGGTTTTGTTTTGGCTAGAATTGGCCTGTTTGGTTTTGTCCTGAGTAAGAACAGTCTCTCTGGGACCATTGTCTCCTCAAAACAGGATGAGGAAGAGCTTTGCTTTTTAAGAAAAACCTGATGTCAGAGCAGTTACTTTAAAGGATTGGAAATGATTAGAGATACGATGCTCCCACTATCTGTGGTAATGTGGCCACAATTACTTTCCAGCTGGACGCATCTCCAATGGCACATTCTTGATAAAGGCAGTTACTGCATGACTTATTCCTGTGCATAGTTATGTGCATGAGTCTCACGCTTTTCATTATGCCTTTAAGAACAAGCCTGGGACTGGGAATGTAGCTCAGTGGTAGATGCTGGTTAATGTGCAAGGGTCTGGGTTCAGTCTTTGGCACTGAGGAGAAAAAAAGAAAGAATGATCCCAGATAGTATCTTATGAAAAAGAAACAAAAATAGAATGATCTAGGTCATTAAAGACTACTCAAGGAGCCTGACATGGCACCCTATTTATTAAACCTTGGAATTAGCTGTCCAAAAGCTGAGAGCAGTAAGGGCAGTGTGGGGTTTATTTGGAGTTGTGCTTTGCTGATATTCAAAGCGTAATTGTATTCAGTGCCATTTGTGTACCTTCCAGTAAAAACAGACGCCTCTGCTGTGATCCATTTTCTTCATCTCTGTTTTGCTCTCTGTAGATAAGTTCGAAAGTCTGTATCCTTGACCACATGTAACCAAATAGTCTACTAATGGCTCCTCTTTTGTTTGAGACATTTAAGAGTGGTTTTGTGTTAATTGACTAGTCTGTGGTTGAATATTATTTTAACATGACATTTCTGAGGTGGTTTTCCTACTTATTCCAGAAAACAAAAATTGGGTCTGTTATTTATTACTCGTTAAATAGTAAAGTTTAGTCACCAAAAAAATAAAACAATAGTTTGGCTAACAGCAAGAAAATTCTCATAGCCTAAGATGTCCAAGTAAATATCTCTACAGAAAAGAGGCAGAAATGTGGATTTCTATACTTAAAATTCTCTAGATCTGGTGAAGGAATAGATCATATGAGTAGGCTGGATTTTCACTCTGCTGCCAGCAAAACAGGCACATAAATATCAATGTCGCATACATTAAGATCCCTAGACAAAAACTCTAGACTTGTAAAATATTTCCTGAAACATTAACTGTCCTCTCACCTATTATGTCAGAGGGGTAGGCTACGTCTGGCTTGAGGCAAGCTTTGAACTGTGAATGTTTACAGGACCTCAGCAGCTGTCCTGTAGAAACGTATTTTTTACATTTTCTTTAACCTTTAATGATTTGAGGGCATTTCCAACCTGATTTTCTTCTGTGAACGCATACCTCTGTCTAGCACAGAAACGTATAAGCTCACAGCACAGAAGAGACAGGTTGGTAGGAGAGGGTTAGACTTAAGCGTCTCTTAGCCTGTCCCCTTAAAAGCTCAGGAGCTCAATTAAGCCAGCTTTTTGACTATGTGTGACTTCCGTTAAGGCTCTCTCAATAGATGCATTATGTTTTATAAAATCTCTGTCTGAAAATTGGTCACTGGAAAATTATTCTACACGTATTCTGGCAGTGTTCATGCTGGAGTTGGTGGCATTTTTGCTTTTCCTCGTTGCCCTCTTTTGGTGATTTACTTGAAAGTTTCAGTAACTGTCCCCTGAGCCCCTCTTCTGCCTCTTCCTTCCCAGAGGACCCCCACTGCGCTGTGATCGGTGGTAAACCCCTGGGGCGTGGGGGCCACCTGAGTGTGTGGTGCTGTGCATGACGCAGGACCGCACACAGCTTGATTCAGAGCCAGGGCACAATTGGATTCTGTCAAAATGGGAAAAGTTGCCACGTGCATTTGCTGTGTTTCTTCACAGTGCAGGCCAATTTAAATATAGCTACTACCAGGACTTGTCCAGAATCAAAATAGCTCAGAACAAGTGGCAAATGGCAGGGACTAGGGCTATGTGCCAGAAGATGGCTCGGGGAAGGGAAAATGGGCTTTGAGCTCAATTGTAGGGCCGGGTTAACCACAGAAGGCAGATGCCCTGTGGTCCTGTGGCATGACTTCCATCGCAAGCCCGCATGGGTTCCCCGAGCATGAACGAGGAGACTGTTCAGATGCTCAGAAGCTTAGTGTTATTTTCAAAACTATTTATAATGAGCCGTCTCATCTTAAAAATAAAATCTGGTGACTGAGTTTTTGTTAATGATTTCTCATCAAGACTCGAGGCGGTGCCACAGCAATTAGTTTTTCCAGGCAGAGGAGACATTTGTAACCTGTGGATTGAATTATACAATGGCCCATAATAAAGCTTTATTTTTACGAAGGAGCCTGCTATTGTTCATAATGAAATTATAATTTAAAAATACAAGCAGCCTGGTTTAACTAGTTGCCAAGACAGTGTTAGCAGGCAGTGTAAACGTTTAAGCTAGTGTTTTGCCAGGGTTTCAGGGTCTTCTGTTGGTGGCGGTTCTAGGACGTGAACTTGGGGCCCTCACACTGAGCTACAGCGCCAACCCTTTTTTTTTTTTTAATTTTTCATTTTGTGACAGGATCTTGCTTAGTCACTAAATTGCCCAGGTTGGGTTCAAACTTGCAGTCCTCCTGCATCGGCTTCTCAGAGTGCTAAGGATACAGGTGTGTATCACTGCACCCATCTGGCTTGTAACTTTTTAGTTTTTCTTCAACTCTGTCCGATTCTTGGAATTCAATAAAACCAAAAATAATTTCACTGCTGGATAATAAGTATAGTGCCAAACAAAAACAAAAATACCTTCAAATACGCATAAATATTTATTGGTACAGATACATATTTCAATCAAATAACATTAAAAATTATTCCTTTCACCAAATTGTTTTAAAGATTCATGAATCAAACAGTACAGAAATATGACCTGTTCTCCCCTCATGGTTTTATCTACTGTGAGTATTTCAAAACCAGCTAAATATTGATGATTTAAAAACCTCTATTCCTGGCCTACACTCCCAAGTTTTATTGATTCTGATATTCTCAAATGTTTGCCAGCCAGCTTTGCTTTTTTGTAGCAATAACACAAATCCACAAATTCTGTGATTAAATTCATGAGCCTTCCTTCTATAAATAAATATTTAAAGTGAGTATATTATACATATTTACGTATATTTGTGTACTCTTCTCTCGAGACTGACTGTCAGAGCAGATCCACCAAGTGGACGCTTAGTGCTTCTTTAGAAATTTTTGATGATATCATGGTTTCATCATCTTATAACATTGAAATTGATGGTTACTATTGATGTGGTTAAAGTGAGAGGATTACAAAGCAGATTTTAAAAATAGTAATCTTAGTAATACAATCTGTTATGTTTACAGTGGAAAAAGTTTTCTTTCAAAAAATTAATTTTGGACTTTAAGAAGCAAGTAGACATACTTGTCTGGAGTTAAGCCAGCACCCTGGACATGCTACTGCAACCAGTGACTACAAGAGAATATTTATCATATTAAAATATGTCCCTTGTAGTCTCAGAGCTCCCTCCATGACAGAGACGTCCCTCTCAGACCAATATCAGAGCCTTGTTTATTTCATTCTACTATATAGGATCACTCTCAAAACTGCTGTTTCTGTGTCGTCTCAGAGTAACATTGTACAGAAACTTCATATTTATCCTCAACTGTTGCCAGCAGTGATCATCTGCCAGAGAGGAGGTTCAGGGAAAAGAAGCTTCATTTCACTCCTAGAATTTCAGAGGGGGTGGAGCGGGATGATGACTCATGCAGTACCTTAGTCCCCCTTTTTCCATGGTTTCACTCTGCGGGTCCAGTCACCTGCAGTCAACCTCAGTTTGAAAGTATTAACTACGATTTCAGAAATCAACAATTGTAAGTTTGATTACAGGATAATGTTATAATCGTTGTATTTAACACTAGCTGCTGTTAGTAATCTGCTATAGTGCCTCATTTTTAACTTTAACGTAAGTATATTCATAGAGGTAAAATGGGCGGTGTTCAGTACCCTGTGCAGCAGCATGTCCAGGGTGCTGGCATTTCTAGTCATTGGTAGATCGGGTGATTATTCTAAGGAACACAAGGACAAACGTGATCAGAGTCCTGGAGATGGATCAATAGGAAGACAGGAATCAGTGGGCACTGGAGAGGGTGGTGAGCACCACTGAGCCCAGACCCTGCAGTAAACAGTGCAAAGCCTGAGCGTCTTGGCACCGTCTCCTGCTCCTTATCTTGGGTGCCGAGAGGCTTCTTCCTTGCCTTGTTCCCTGAAATAAATGCCTTTTCCAGAGTCTTGAGTTCCTCCTGAGTTTGCCAGATCCGTGGGCTTCACAGTTGCTTTTTTAGGGAAGGGGCCCCTATTAATAATGGGCTGCTTCTGGTGTCATGACTGCATCTTGTGGGCTTCCCCTTTCCTTAATGTCCCTCCTGCTTGCAAGGTAGTGGGTCAACTCCAGGGGATTCTGTATGAAACTAATAAAAAGGGCTGTGTGCCTGTTTCATTCATGCTAGAATAAAGCATACAAGGTAAAGTCTCATCTTCCATCACATCCACTACAGAAGTACTGGGGTCCAGAATATAAATATATTTTTGCAAGTTTACATGAGAATCACAGTGGCTACAGGGTTCTCCACTTTAAGTGTAAGGGGATTTTTCACATTAATTCTTCCGATAGGACAGAGTTGGCCAGTAAGATGAGGACACGTCTTTTTGTCCCCAAGACTATTATTTCAGAAAAAATCAAGAACTATTTCCAATGCACATTACTAGCTAAAACTTAACATTGAATAATTCTAACTTGAAAACATAGCTGAATGCCCTGGGGCTAACTAGAGAAGTGTCTGTGGCAGCTGCCAAATCACAGCCAGGCAGCAGGCGACCTTGGACCCTAATACTAATGCTGGCACCTCGCATGGGGGTTGTCTGGGATTTGGAGGTAACTCCTGCTTCTTTGGAGTTCAAGCTGCCCTCCCATAATTGCAAGATACCAGAAGAGTCTGACTTCTAGGGCCTGAAGGTAAATCCTTACTTTGTTGGAAATGACATCCTCAGTTTCCCCCTGTTCTTGGGATATATAATAGCCCCGTGTGCCTGGCTTTGTTCTTGGATTTCTTTGGACTCAAACTGATTCTCAGATTGTTGAATAGTAGTTTCATTCGTGTTCACATTTCTAGAGTAAGATGTAGCAGGCAGCAGAGGTCCATCCGGCCTTCTGATATAGGCCTCAGAATCCACCTCACTGTAAAACCAAGTAAAGATTAAAAGTTCATCAGAAGGTATGTAGAGTTGATGTCCAGGTAGATACAAACCTGGTCAAGAATACAGTTACACTATTAGTTCCCCTTAGTTCATTGAAAGGAAAAGTTTGAGCTGATATCAGTTGGACCGATTTTTATGCCCATGTCTTATCCTCAGAGTAACTACTCTAAAAATAACAATAAACAATGTATTAACTATTGTTATTCTTCTATTATTTTGTTATAAAATTTTGTTCTACTTTTTTCCATAAAATAAAATAAATAAAAGCAAGAAGCCAACACTTTCCTGTTTTGAAGATTAAAAAAAAAGAATATTTCAAGTGTTATAAGCATTGTAAGTATTGAAGCAGTTCATTGACAGTTTATTGGGAACACAAGGAAAAGATAACTGTTGTTTGAGCTGGTGTTTAACAAGATTCTTTTGCTCACTTGATTTGAATCCTGCTTTGCATTCTTACCCTATCTCTAAGAAATAGAAATATTTTTAGCTCAAAGTTCATATATTCATTTTGAAACCTGCCTTTGTCCCCAGATTATACCAAGTGTCACTTTTTAATTTAAAGATACCACATAAGAATCCATTTTCCCTAGTTTATATATTTGTTTCTCCCTCTGTTTTTCTTACTGTCCTTAGATAAGCTATTTATCTGTTGAATATCTGGGTGAAAACTTTCTCTTCTCAGTTCAGCACACCAAATGCTGAAAACAGGTAAACACAACAGAAAATTTTTGAGATTCTCATGGGGAAAAAGAAAAACTTTTTTAAGAATTCAGGAGGGACTGGATGATCTGATATTTCCTTTTAAACTTGGAGGCGTTAATTACTAATTTGGTGATTTAGGAAGGCAACTCTGAGTTGGATGAATTTGTAGTATTTTTAACACCACCTAAAAATGTTCCTGCTGAAGAATAACCTTGATGAGAACCAAATCTGTCCTGTAGTCTTTAGTAAAATGTTTTCTAAACTGTGCTATTTCATTTGAAAGTCAGCAAAAGTGGTTAAGAAAATACACGCAGGAAAAGAAAATGCAAAACAACCATAAATCTATTAAACACAAAGATTGATTAGAGAAATAAAGAGAGCAGTAACGGACTCTAAGAGAAAGCATAATATAAGATAAATTATGAAAATGAATAAATTTTAGGGCAGAAAGAAAAAAGTATGCCTGGAAGATAAAATAATAATAATGTTTGCAAAGTAGTACCGAAATCTGTTTTCACCACGAGCTCACCCTTTGTTGTCCCAAAGGTTAAGGGATCTGGATTCTACTCATTCATATCACTGGATAACTGTGTAACTTTGAAGAGGTTTCATAGTTTATTTGAGTTTCAGATCTCTACAAAAAGAAAAGTAATTGCCTAGCTGCAGGAGCAGGAACACAGGACTCTCAGAGGTCCTTATGTCTTATAAAGCAGAAGTTTCAAGAGTCACTTCTTCAAAACCAGGAGATTAACCTATCTCAAAGCATGATTTGGGGGCTTGTTATAGTATTTTCTGTAGTATCTCTTGTAGCAAAATAGTCAAGACTTTTTTGATTGAACTTTTGAGTGATTCCTTGTTACAGAACAAGTGTGAAACAGAACCCCATTCCTACCAGGAAATTGAAGTGAACAGAACTAGTTTGCTGAGAAAATAACCACACCCCTAATATTTTATCACTCCTCACAAGCTATCCTTTCATAAACTCTGCAGCTTCAAAATGTGTACCTTGAAAATGTTAAGCATTTAAGTTCCAGAATGGTTTTGCATAATCTCAAGCAAGATCATGTTCATATTGTTTAGCATAAAAACTTAGTAGAAGAATGGCCCCTCTTGGTTGTTCATGGATTGGGCGCATCTATACAGCACAAAGTGAAGCTGTACATTTGCAACTTCAGGATTTTCAGAAAGCCATTTCAGTAATAAAAGATGGATGGTCTGTTACCTAAAGGAATGTCGGTCACGGGCGAGTTCAAGGAGACATTCTAAAGGGTTTATGTCGTTTTTAAGGAGTGAGTGGGAATTGCTTGATTTAGTGTGTGTTTACAAAGTGAAATTGTTTGAACTCCAGAGTACCCATGTAAGGGCTTTTTCCAGTTCTAAGTGAGAAATGGCTTATAATGATCCGTTTGTCACTTGGTCACTTTGTCATTTAGCTGAATACTTCAAACTGTCACCATGTGTTCTGACCAATGTGTAGTCTTAAATTACTTTAATTCTAGCCATACTTTAATTTGTATCCATAATGGATTCTCAGCAAAGGACAGAAAAGGTAACACCGGTGTGAAAATAAACACAGCACTGACATTTTAATTCTCATCACTGCCCAGGCCCTCTCAGGTTCTGCAGGTTGCAGAATCCTTACCAGGCACATGCAGGTGTGTCTGACAGTGCCAAAGAGAAAATACAGTGGGGATTATAGCTAGTTTGGCTTTACAGAATATGCATCCATTTAAAATTAATGTGGTCTATGCCTTTTTATAAAAGGCCTACTAGCCATAATTTAAATCAAAGATACTTTCTTTAGAGTAGAAAGTTAGTCAAAATTTAGTCAAAGGACTGCTTCTGTAGGGCTTGACATAGGAAAGACAGAGACCTTATTTTAATCAAACACAGAAGCACCTGAAACCATAAAAGTCTACATATTTATGACTTTACATTGATTGCCTTCCCACTTTCACTCCACCTTGACTTGGCTGTCTCTTTCATCTGTCCAAAGGCCGTGGCTAGCCGTGTATACTTCCTCCCGGCCGGACTTGGGGTCAATTATATTGGTGCAGCCCATCCTCCTAGCTCTAAGTCTGGTTCGGCATCAAGACAACTTTTTACCTTCTGGGCTCCTCCCAGAAAATAAAGCCCTATTAGAAAAAGATGCAGTCACACTAAACTGAAGTCAGGTTCTCCTGATCCCATTCAACAATTTAATATTCCTGTTCTCCATCCTTAGAATTTTTATTCAGCTGATTCCAGATCTTCACTTCCTTCCTTCAAATCACCAGATTCTCCCCCACTAACCCCTGATTTCTGCAGAAAACCAATAATAAGCATTTACCTTCCAAATACCCTGTTAATACTAAGTATTTCACATAAATCATTCCTGATTCCAGACCAACTCTACAAGAGTATACTGTCTCCATGTTACAGGTAGGGAACTGAGGTACAACTAACATGTGATAAACTTAGGTGAGAGCCCAAGATGGGTTCTAAAGTCCATGACACTCTGGGTGTCTTTCCAGCCTAGGGTCCCTTCAGATAACCTGAAAGCTGAACCAATTTATCACTGTTTTTATTTTGTTTCCTGTGTTCTTTCTTTCACCCAGGATATGCTTCCAATTGTCATCTTCTCAAAACTTCTTCATTTCTTCCTATTCTCTGAGCATATTTCTTCCAATCTTCTAATAGGATCAGCTCTCATTCGCTTAAAATACAAGTAAAAGCACTTTTCCCTTGACCCAACTAATTCTTCTGGTGACTGTCCAGATTTCCTCCTTCCTTTCTGGGTCAGAAGTCTCCAGCGTGTGGCCCACACCTGCTTCCTCTACTTCCTGTGCCTGTTCCTCACCAACTCTCTTCCATCTGGCTTCCACAGTGGCCTCCTTATTGACACTGCCTCTCAGACAGATCTCCTCAGATCCAGCCTTTCTCAGCCCTCACTTTCCCAGTACGTGGAGACCGATAAACCACTGCTTCCTCAATTTGTCACTGTGCTTGGCTCAGCAACTGCACATAAATCAGACACGTAGCTTCCTTGAAGAAAAGACAAACTTAGACCCAGCCTGTTTAACTCTTCAGAAGAGCATAGTACTTATCCAAGATTCTGAGGGTTCTAGCAGAAGTTCCCCCAGCCACCTGTGTGTTTCCAGATCTCAGGTTACTTGTTATCTCCTCACCAGCCCCTTGGACACTTTGGTCCTGAGCCTCAGTTCTTTGGTGTGTTGGGGGTTTTTGTTTGTTTTGTTTTTTGTCTTGTTGTTTTGTTTGACCCACTTCTTTGGTGAATTTATCCACATTTCCTTGAACTCACCATGAGGCCTGCACAACTATAACCTAGACTTCCAATTTACATCACAACCCTGTATTCCAACAGTAAATAAAATGCCTATCCTGTGTAAAGTACTCCTTATCTAAACTTGAACTTGTCATCACCTTCAACTTAGTGAGGGGCCTGCACAGTTTCTGTCTGTAGTTAGGCCATTCATCTGTATGACACATTGGCAATCCTGGGCTTACCTCTAGTTTCTCTCCTCCTTATATTTATCCATTCCACTAATATTTCTGAAGACAGCTCTCTGCTAGGTTTTATGTTAACAGCTGGCAAAAAGACACCAAGCCTGCCCTAGTGTTGCCGAGTTCTGACACTGCTAAAATGTCCAGCAGTTACTCCTTGACGGCTATTTCCTTCATTAGACTCTTAGCACACCTGGCTGGGATTACCACAGCCACTTCTCACCTGAGAGCCCAGTTTGGGGTTTTCCTCTTCTTTCTTCTGGACACATTGGATGCTCTATAAATACCTAGCAGGTAACTTTTTTATTGTAAAATGTATGTAGCAATACTTACAGCTCAGTCATTATTAAAGGTACAGTATTGTCCATTAACAATACAACCACAGTGTCCTGTAGTCAGTCTCTAGAAAATTTTTCAGTTGGCAAGACCAAATGCTTCCTCATTCTCCCTTTCTCTATTCCCCTGTTCTTTATGTCTTTATGAATTTGACTACTCCCTGTATCTCATTCAGTATATGTCTCTGGGACTGGCTTATTTGACTTAGCAAAATGTCTTCAAGATTATATCCATATTATAGTATGTATTAGAATCTTTTTTAAGGCTGAATAGTGTTTGTATGTATTGTACCACTTCTCTGTTTAGTCATCCATTGACAGTTGTGTTAATTGACCTGTAGGCTATTACTATGCTGCTTTGAACATGAGTGTACAAATATTTCTTTGAGACTCTACTTTTTTTGGCATACCCAGAACAGTAAAATTGATAGATCATACGATAATTCTATTTTTAAGTTGAGTAAACACCATACTGGTTTCCAACATAGTTGTACCGTTTTACATTTCCACTAGCAGTGTACAAGACTTCTGATATCTCCACATCCTCTCCAACATTTGTTATTTCTGGTTTATTTGAATGTAGTTGTCTTACTGGTCGTGGGATGGACTATCATGGAGGCAATTCTGTTGCTTTTGTTTATGACCCTGGGAATTGAACCTAGGGTTTTAACACTAAGATACATCCCCAGCCCTCTTTTTTTTATTTTTTATTTTGAGGCAAGATCTTGCTTTTGCTGAGTTTATACTCAAACTTGCTGCACCACCACACCTGTGTCTCATTGGCCACTTACGTATCTTTTGGAGAAATATCTGTTCAACTTTGTTGCCTACTTTTTAATAAGGTTGTGTTATTGATGGTGATAAATGGTAATAGTGCTTTATATATTCTGGGTACTGATTCCTTGTCAGACATACGATTTGCAAGTGTTTTCCCCAATTCAATGAGTTATAGGCAATTATGTTTTAAAGAGATGTTTTAATCTTAATGGTAATATATTAGAACCTTATAATGGCTCCCATTAAAAGGACTTTTCTCCAAAAATTATTTTAAAAATAAACCAGGCCTTACATCTCTTATCAGATCTTTTTCAGTGCATAAATATCATGGGAAAGTAAATCTTAGATAAATTTTGTAAAATAAAATTTAGAGGCTAGGAGTGTAGCACAGCAGTAGCATGCATGACATTCTAGGTTTTATCCCAAGCCACCTCACTCCAAAATTAAAGTAAAACAGCCAATTATTTGACATTACAATAAAGTATTAGAAACATGCCATTGACTTGGCTATCAAGAGAATATAGTATTTTAGCTTAAATTCTAGATCAAATGTTAAGGAAAAAAGTTTATAAAGTACTTAAGAATGAGAACTTATCTTCCAAGTTTTAAAATGTTCTGTATATAGAAATACAGCAGAGAAAATCTTATAAAAGAAGATCGTAGTCTGTGCTATCCCCAAATCATTACTTCTGTCCCTGAAGTATTAACAGTGAGAAGGACTAATGTCCAGCAAACAGGAGGTTATTGATCCAGGCATTGGCTCTTTGTTTTTTCTGTATATCCGAGAGGTTTCCAGAAAATATTGCAGGGCACCGTGATGAGTCACATACATGACAGCATTCCTGACATTGGGAGTGTAGCGTTAGAGCCTGGAAGATAAACTTGAGTCATTTGTAGGGAAATGGCTGCACCTTGAGACCATAATTAAAATGAAATGCATCAGACGCACAAGCTTAAATATCACAAGGTTCCTCTTATATGAAAAACCAAAGTGTAGACAGAAAATAGGAAAGAGATAACAGCAAGTAGGGAGATCTTTTTTATAGGAAAAAGAGATCAGGAAATGGAGAGAAGGGGAATAAAAAAAGAATGAAGATGTGTTGTGTGCATGTACCAACTCCACACAAAGAATGTAAACACGGATTGCAAACACATACCAAAAAAAAAAAAAAAAAAAGCAAGGGTATCAAAGATGGATGGGGTAGGTGGGGAGGGGAGGGAAAGAGGATGAAGAAAGGGAATTAAGATGTATTATGTACATTTTCCAACTCGCCACGAGGAATGCAAATATATACTACAAATATAGTAATAAAATTACTAATAAAAAAGTTGAACATTTATAAAAAATAACTACACATGTACATTAAGGAAAATTTTCTTCCATGTTTCTGGTACCCTTAACAAAAAGAGAAAGTAGATTATATAGTTGACATGAATTACAAAAAGCAAACCATTTTATCATTAGAGACCAGATTTTTCTTGGCATTACACCCATAGAGAATAATATCAACTACATCTTTATAAACATAGAATGATGCACATAGTGAACAGGATTTTATAAAAGGTATGCAAATACTCTTCATATAATCCTTGCCTCTTCCTTGCTTCCCTTGATGAAAACCCAAAGGTCTGATACTTACTATTGTTCTCTGAAGGCATTTCTGTGCTGAAGTAATATGATTTAACACTCTTTGTGACTCACATGAGCTTTGGCCTAATCCCTAGCTATTAATGCATTCAAAGCCTATTTTCTAATACATGTGCAACAGTTCAGGCCCTTGAAGTATCAAATACCAAACTTCAAAAGCACTGTTGTGCCTCTCAGTGTATGTTTTATATCTAGTAAATAACTTACTGTTGCTTTTAGAGGAAAAGATGACATGAGCTTCTGCACTGACAAACAGGATTAACTGTTCATTGATGATGTAACTTGTTTTAAACTAAAACCTAAGAATTCAGTCTTGAAGTTACTATTTCAGTGCATGACTTTAAAAAAGAACAAAAGGAAATTTATGGAGAAAATTAACATTCAAAAAAACCAAATTTACTGAGAAGAAAGATTTAGCAGATCATTGTCCATTCTAGTTTAAAAATCTTCATCCGTCAGTGATAAGTGTATAAGAGAATGAAAGTCTGTGGTTGGGAGGACAGCAAAGGTCCCTGAATCATCCTTTCAGTGCTGAGCTTGGCTGGCCTGGTCTTAGCAGAGAACCAAATCAAGGTTGAAAGACAGTTTACTGCCAGCTGCTGGTTATAATAGAGAAATCATGCCTCTGGGGGTTTTTTAATTTTAATTTGTTTGCTTTTGGTAACACTTGGGGTTGAACCCAGAGTGTTAGTGCATTGAGCTACACTAACCCTTTATTTTTTGAGACAGGATCTCTTTTAAGTTCCTAAATTGTCCAGGCTGGGCTAAAACTTGCCATCTTCCTGTCTCAGCCTCCTAGGGTGCTCGAATTACAGGTGTGTGCCATCATGCCTGGTATGCCTCAACTTTTTAACTAAGGTGTGTGATCCAAGTCACTTCATGGTCCTGTCAGTAGTAGTCCTTGCTTGGCAGACTAATTTCTTCTAAAAAGGACTGCAACTGTCTGCATGAGATAATTGGTTTTCTCAAATCTAGGTCTCACATAAATGAATAATGTCACAGTCCGGAAAGAAGGCTAACGCATTATATTTTTTGCACTTTATTCCCCTCATGCCATAACCCAGGGAGAAATTCCTGGCGATTGTCAGGCATTTCCAAGAGAATCAGAAAGGACATAAAGTGGTATACAGAAGGTGGAGCAGAGAGGCCTGCTGTGCCGTAACAGCAGTGCTGGTGAGACGGAGGTGATGTCACCAGGACTAGAGCAGCCAGGACGAAAGGTGGCTGGGTTTTTAGGGTGTATTTTGAGGGGCATGCCAAGTGGATTTCCAGACAGTGGATGGGGCGTCTGAGAGAAAGGGAGGTGTCAGGGATGACCTCAAGGGGTTTGGTTTGAGTACCTGGAAGATTCGCATTCCTACCCCCTGAGATTTAGGGTCTCACATGCCAGTGGCTCTTATTTTTAAGTTTTCCTGATAAAGATTTTCTTTAAATGCTTGAATAATCAAGGCATGTCACAAGGACAGATAAGTGAACCAATCAGATGATAGCTTCTGCCCTCTTTAAGAGTTGGATCAGTTAATGAAGTTGACTTAGTGTTTAACAAGGTTTTTATAAATACCACAATCAGTGTCCTTTTGAAGCAGTTTACTGTCAGGAAGAGGAATGTATAAAAAGTCAAAATGGCAAACTGTGAACATCAGGCAGTTTTACGTTTAGCAGAATCATGGCGCACTGTGAGATCTCATCAGCTGTGTCAGTCTGCAGATTCATGGAAACAGGAAGTTGTGGTGACTTCTGAAGGCTCCATGTGCACCTTACCCAGAAGAATGTATGCTGTGCATCTTTATTCCAACACTAAATACCCTTTTTGTAAAAGCATTATTATATTTTTAAAGATTGAATGTGCTCATTTAAAAAGCCAAGTCCAAAAAAATAGATTGGAGAAAGTAGATTATTGTCTTCTGAGTAAGGTGACCTGAGAGCTCACAAATCACTATTTAAATTCTTAAAGAAGAAAAAAGAAAGCTCAGACACTGAAGTTACTAATTAGAAAAATAATTTGCAATAAAGGTGTTAACTACAAGTGATGCCTAACATTCAGGCATCCCAGCGCTGGTGAAGTTGTGCCCTGCTGCGCTTTGCAGGGCTGTGTTCAGGTGGGATCACAGCACTGCTTGGCCCACTGTGACTTGAGTCTCCGCATCCCTGCACCATTTGCCTGGCTTCACCCCTGTGTTGAACTCTCTCTCCACTCAGACTTTAGTTTAATTGTTATTTAAAAAAAAAAAACCCTAGAAGAAAGTCAGCAGTTGATGCCTCAGTGAACGGAGGTTCTGCTCAGTTACTTAGTACCGCACTCGGTGAGGAATGTTGTGTGTGATAATGGAATATATCGAGATTCTTGAGGGACCAAAGACTTAAATGTCGGGGATGCTTTGAATAAATGCGTCTTGACCATTGTGCCCTTTGGTGCACGTACATTTCCTGTGTGACCAGCTGCAGAGTGGTTTCAGCTGGTCTCCCCGGCATGGCTAGCTTGGACAGCGGGCTGGAGGACGGAGCTGTGAGTAGCTCCAGAACTGAGCATGGCGCTTCAGTCCGTAGATTTGCTAACACAGCAGAGGCAGTTCAGGTTGTATCATTATGGACAAAATCTAGGGCTGCCGTGGCTCATGGGAACAGCCGACTCAGAGTGGCTGCCCATTCTCTCACAGTTCTCAGGATCAGGTCCACTGAAAGCTCTTGAGCAGACGCTGGGTTCAGGTTTAATGTGGTTTGACTCCTCTGGCCGGCTGTGCAGCAGCACTGACACTTAGGAGGTAAGGCCTTCTCCATATATGTGGGTCTCATCGGAAAAAGCAAGTAAAAAAGTAAAGAATTAAGTCCAATAATAAGCTTTCCCTTATGCTATGCTTCCAAAATACATTTTCAGGAAGGATAAGCTGTATTTGTCTGTTCTCCAGGGCAGCATAGTGTAAAAAAAAGTGGAGAAAATACAAGTTTATTTGCCAGTTTATTTGCTATAGGGTAGTGTATTGTCATTGTACCTGAATAAATTCTTCGTACTTGAGTTTTGTAGATTTATCATTGAAGGGCCAGCGGATTACATTACAAGGCAGAATAGCATACTCTGATGGTTTCATTAATTATGATACCTAAACATAATTAGGCTCTCGCTAAGAATAGCAGCTAAAATGGAAAATCATTCTGGAGAAAAAAAAAAGTTGAGATTCTGAGGAAACTGAAAGAACACAAAGGGCATCTGCTGAGTCTCAAGACACAACCTAAGGAAATAGAGCATCACCTAACATGAGGGGTGACACCATGCAACCAGTCACTACACCTGGCTGCTTCAGAATGTTTTCTTGGGCTCTTGATTTTGTTTCCATTTCATAATGGAGTTATAAAGAAACAGGTGCCTATGATCACCATTTAATCACTAACTGGAAAACTATATTATGATACCATATAGACAGAAATAATTGGAAATATCTAAAGATTCAGGAATACATTTTGATGCTTTTAATCCAATCTTAATAGACTTAATTAATTGAATTTTTAGAGCAGCTTTAAATTAACCAGAAAAACTGACCAGAAAATACAGAAATCTCTTCTGTCCACTCTGGTCCCACACTGCTTCCTATCCAGTGTTAGTGGGTGCATTTGGTACAGCTGATAACAGATATTCATAGTATAACAGTCTACCTCTCTGTTGTACAGTCTATGGGTTTTGACAAGTGCATAAATGCATAGTGTCACATATCCTCCACTATGGTGTCACACAGAATTGTTTCACTCCCTCTGCTCCCCCTTTCCGCTGCTTTATTTGTACTTTGAATCTTTAGCAGCTTCTGTTGTCACTGCTCTATAGTTTTGTCATTCCATTTATTCTTAAGTAACTACCTAGCTGCTCCTAAAGAGGCATCCTTTTTGTAATTCATAAAGTGGGTGCTCGGTAAATACTCTGGCCAATGAGTCCTCTGTGTGTTGGGATTTATAGCAGAGGACCAAAATGAAAACTCCACTCTTCATGAGGCTTAAATTCCAGTGTCTCAAACTTCCAAGCTCATCTAGGTCCTAAGTAGGAGAGGGATGGACCTGTGAGTGCCCAGTGTGAGAGGAGATGGTTGGAGGAAGTAAGTGGACAGAAGGGCCTCCTACCAGCTGCCCCCATGGTCTTCCATCAGACCCCTCTTCCTGTTTTTCCTGCAGTCTAACATCCCAGAGGTGGATCCACTGGCCTCCTCCCCCAAAGACCAGCTGAAAAGAAGAACTCTTTCATTAGATTTTTACTACCACTTATCTATAGCCCTGCCTGATGCTGAGAATATGTGACAGAAAGTTGAGAGTTATAAAGAAACAGGTGCCTATGATCACCATTTAATCACTAACTAGACAAGGTCTTCCCAGCTTTGAAAGTCAATGGCCCACATTTATCTCTCTGACTTCCAGATGCTCTCTGGCTGGTCAGCATCCATTCCAATCTTGTTATTAGAAGCTCACTATTTTTTCCCTCTGTTTTGTCCCTCACTCCAAACCCCTTGGAAAGATTAGAGCTTTGTCCTGAGTGAGGATGGCCAGGGAGGAGATGGAAGACCACAAGCTCCATTCTGTCCTCACCCACTCCGCCTCACTGTCTCCATGTTTCAAACAAGAAATGTACTTAAAAATCAACTACCCGGAAAGCTCAGTCACCCTCCTGAGCAGTCAGGTGTGAGGCAACAGTGACCATCTCCCAGCTGCATGCCTAGTTGCAGCATGCTGGGAGCCCAGACTTGGCCATGGTGGTCATATTTATGCCATGAGAATCAGTAAGTACTACCAATAACAGTTGTGCTTATGTTTCCTCTCCAAAATCACTTTACCAGCATACTACTGTAGAGACTTTCCTTAATAAAATTTCACATGAATTCTGTAGGAATGAAACCCACACTTTATACATTCATATGCTCAAATTCTACTCTTCATCCTTTCAAAGGATAATGCCTACAAAAGACAAGAAGAGATTCGATCCAGTAAGTTTTCCCAACCAAATAAGCATCGGATTACATAGACTTTGGTCATATTTTTTATTTCCCCTGAAAGGAGAACCGAAGTGATTTCCAGATATAGTTCCATCTCAGTTATTCTCACTGAAATCTCACAGCATTGTGACACTAAAACTTGCTTTTGCAGGTGTCAGGCCATGTTCACAAGTAATGTCTCCTGGATGGAGATTTGCTTGTCCGAGTGTAATTAGTAAGGTGCTGACTGGCCCTTTTGTGCCCCGTGTAGGACTGCGCACGCAAGGGCGAAGGCTGACGCTGCTGACCAGGCTGCTCTGGCTGCCCGCCAGGAGTGCGACATTGCAAGGGCCGTGGCCAGGGAGCTGTCACCCGATTTCTACCAACCAGGTAAGACAGTTCTCCTTTGAGTGGAGCCCTGCCTTTTGCTTTATTACCTTTTTCACTTAAAGGTCTGTGTATCATGAATCTCAGCAATACTGCACAATAAGTGGGCACAAGTAGTAATGAAGAGCACCCAAAGACTGAGTGTCAGCCTGGAGATTTGGGTTCCGCCCAGGGTGTCTCCCTTCCTGCCTGTCACCTGGGACCACACATGGCCAGCAAGCTTTGAGTCAAGAGTCTAAACAAGAGAGAAATATAAAAGAAATGTCTGACTCTGAAAAATTATATCATTGATGACTGCAGATTCTGAGACAAATATCCCCAAACTCAGAGGCACCCCTAGTAGCACTTAGCAGTAAGAGAAGAGCCAATAAGTATTGTGGGAATTTTCTTTTTCTTTTTTTGTCTTGTTTTTTCTTCTCTTTTAACTAGAGATTGAACCCAGGGAGCACTGGGCTACATCCCCATGTATTTTTTACTTTTTTAAATTTTGGGGCAGGGTATTGCTAAATTGCCCAGGCTGGCCTAGAATTCTCAGTCTTCCTGCTTCAGCCTTCCCAGTAGCTGGTGATTACAGGCAGATACTACCCAGCCCAGCCAGTATTTTTGTTATTCTTTTTTTTTTTTTCCTGTAGCTGAAGTTGAAAAAACTGGGATTAGGAAGTACCCACTTAAAGCCATATTATTCTGCACAGGAGGAAAATAAATGTCACAATAGAAGAAATAAAAATGGCAACTTCAAAAACAGTCAGTATTGATCATCAGCCTCTCATATGTTTTAACAAATATTTATCATAATTTTAAATATTTAACTCACTTTCTAATAGTGTCCTGGTGGACTGTTTCCACCCCTTTCTATAATAAACTGGCCTTTTAAATTTTAAGATAGTTGTCATCTTATCACATGTTTCTCCATTGTATTATAAACATCTTTCTAGTGATTGCTTCCAAGGATTTCTAGATGAAGAGCCCGAAAGTATCATTCTAACTTTCTAGTAAGATGCATGTTCCTGCTAAAGAATTTCCATATTGGTTTTTATTAATTCTGCCAAGCTGTATTAACTAGCACCCTGTGCCTACCCAGCACTCTCAGCAACATAAGTGTTCATTATATGTTTGGTTCCATTGAGGTGATGCAATATTAGAACCACAGGGCCTTTCCGAACCCTGATGTATAAGGTAAGTCAACATGAATGGAAGGCCAAGAACCATAGAAAAATGTAGCAACTTGGCTGGAAAAAAAATGAGTGGAGAAATGCAAAAATATGACCTGTATATTTGAAGGTCAGGGTGGGGTTAATTATTTCCTATAAAGAAGAACATAGTAAAAGACTAAGAAAGCTATTGTTTGATGAAAAAGGATGCAGCAGGGACTGTGGTTCAGGTGCAGAGATAGGTTGCTGTCAGAGTGTGAACTCAAATGCAAGGCCAAAGGAGACAGCCAGAGATAGTGGATGTTTTAAGCTTTTGAGTGAGACTGAAATCATTGAAACATACATGTATTTTGTTAGGAAATGGATTCTCTGCATTTTCTGCAGTGACTTCTGATACAATGAGCTGTTTCTCTGGTGTGAAATGAAGTCACACTTCCCTGGTGCCTAAGTACCATGGCAAACTAGCCATCTCAGGGTGTGAGCGCCATAAGCGTGAGCATTGGCGCGTGCTCCCCCAGTGGTACTGCCATCGGGAGAAGGGAACAGCCAGGAGACAATGAGCTTCAGCTGCTTCAGAAAGCAAAACAAAGTTGCTGTTGTGTTACCTACAAATGCTAATTCTTGGTTCTCTTAATTCTGCTGGGGAATGGGGTCCCGCTAGATTTCTATTAGGTGTTACCAAGAGGTAAGTGATATGGAAGGTCATCTTAGTTCCCAGACTGAATGATTTTTAAAGCCTTTTATGGTATAAAAGCATCTGAGAAGAAAGAAAGATTGTGGGAAAATGTAATTCCACTCTTTCTTAGCTCAACCAGCTTCATATAAGCAAGCTGTCCATCAGCAATGAATACATCCCAGGAGATGATAGTGGGTCCATTGGAGACCAGGACTCGAGAAAACTGCAGTCCCCTTTGACCCACAGCCAACACTTCCTTCAGCAGCTGTATAGAAGGCCTTTTCTTGTCCTGACTATTACGAGTCTTCTCAAGGGACCATAACTCATGCTTTCCACTCCACATTTACAGAGTGATCAAATCAGATAGACATTTGCTAAAAGGGCTTTCAGATACTCTCCATAGAGCTGCTCATTTAATTTACATATCTCAGATATAAATGTTTCCATTGTTTGGAATGCAAGCGCCATCATTAACTGGGAAAAAGAATGCTGTCAGAGCTTACATTTTGGACACTTTTGTGGTAAGTTACCTATTTTCAGGAGCTGGCATTATTTTCAGATATTTACCATCTTAGTTAAACTTATGTGCTGAGTTCAAAAATACATGTAAAAATGCAAGGATAAACAGCCATGTGGGATGTTCTCAAAGGGTTAATAAAGACATACAAAGGGATATATGTGAATGTGTGTGTAGATAGTTGCACATAGAGAGAAACCTAAATTACCATCAGTGAGTGACACAGCGAGTCACTCCCCAACAATTCAGAAAGAACTTGGCCCTCTGAGAGTTAAACTTGAAAATGGGGTCATGATACCAGGCAGAGATCCTGATAATGTGGCTTTAAGAACTGCAAGGTCTGCTTGTTACATGCTTAGGTATAAGAAAACATCTTAAGGAAGGGATGGTCACCCAAGAGAATATAGAAGAAAATGAGTCACAGAGGCAAAAATTGGCAGTGCCCATCCAAACCCTGTCCAGGGGAGACACAGCCTGAGCCAAAACCTTGGCATATTGCAGTCACGTTGGCAAGGACTTTTTTTATGATGGGGCAGGATACGGGGAACTGCTGCCAGCGCTGTGTGTCTCTGTTGGCAAGGTCATCCTCACTGAGGAAGCAGACGCATCAGGCTAGTTCAGCCATTAGGTAGGTCATTCATCTGGGGCTCTTCGTTCTGATTCCATGTTCACCAGTAACTGATTTTGGTCCAGCCTGTCAATAAGGAGAGCATATGCTGGCGGGACAGTATCAGTGTGAGTGCTGTGGCCCATGTGACATTGACATTGCACACGGTAAACTAATGTGAACTTTCCAGCATTATGCATCAGTCTTGTGAGCTTTGGTAATAGGATGGCTCTAACTTCAAAGTGCTGCTAAGGTCAAATTTCTAAACCAGGAAGGTAGAGAGAAAGCTTTGAAGGATGATCACCAACAAGTAGGAGGGATTGGAGAATGGGGCCAGTTAGAAACTATATGTGTGACTCTCCGTCTCACTGTTTGGTTGCCTTTCTTTTTATTTTTTGGTGGAAACCAGGTCTCTCTATGGAATCCAGACTGGCTTCAAACCTCAGCATCATCCTCTCAAGTGCTGGGATTACGGTGTACACCATCATTCCTGGCTCTGTTGTTTTCTATCAGGATTCTAACTGTTAATTTCAAATGATAAAGGTGTAAATTTTTTATGTTTATTAGTAGAGTTGAGCAAAAGTTAAGGAAATTGAAATGCTGCCCTGAAATGTGGTGAATTTATTACTGTGAGCCCTCTTGGTTGATAGCCAGCTGGCTTCCTAGGCAACATCATCAACAAGCTTTGTCTTAGTGTGTTTAAGTGTGGATGTGTGCACACACACAAAGCCTTGATCACTTAAGGTGAAAGTGACCTCAGTAGTGCAGGTTATTATGGACCAGGAACGACCTAGCAGTCTTTTGTTGTTGTTGTTGTTGTTGTTGATTTTTAGGTTTGTCTTTTGCTGACTGGCAGTCTCTAGAGAATATGTCTAATTTCTATTTAGTGACTCCTTTTGTCACTACAAAGCACTCCCTTGTCAACATTTGTGCTGGGGAATCTTCATGGTGCTTCTGAATCTGCCTGTCACCCATGGAGGCTCACTTCTGAAGTTCAAACTGCATTCCTCACTGACACCATCTGCCATTGTCTGTTCAGAGCCTTTGTGCCAACTATGACAACTTACCTTTCAGTGTCATTGGTCGACTTGCATTCTCACTATTGTTTCGTATATGTGGGGTGTCACTGATCATGTGACTTGGATCTGACTTCATCCCATGGGAATCACAGAGAGAAAAGGGCAACATAACTCTTAGGATTTATAGAGACTGTCTATAAAGATAGGACTGTAGGGCTGTCTACGAAAATGCTGCCTGTAACAGCTATCAACACTTGTCATAATTTCCCTCCCTGGCAGTATTTGGGCTAGTCCTTTTAATGAACTGCTGCACCTCGTCAGCTTTATGCTGCTGGCATTGCATCGCTAACACTCATTACTACACAGAACAAGTTGCAGGCACAGCATGTGCCTTCCAAGAGAAAACAGTCCAGGAAAAACCTCTGTCTTCTGCATTACATTAAATGTCTTGTTTAAAATGCATTTAATCTTGCTCTGGAAAATCTAGCTGTAGACCCCCCTTATTTGGCCAGCTGTCACATGACCATGCCATACTGCAGCCGTTTCCAGTTGGATGTGGAAGGCTGGAGTTAGGTCCGTGTCCGGTTCAGCGTAGGTACTTTTTGCATGCTTTCAGACACTTGTAAACAGATAGATATTAGAATCACTCAGAGCATTTGGTAAATATTTCAGGTTTCAACACTTCAAACAGCTTGAAGTTTCTAGGCTTTGATTTGTACTTATTTAATCAAAATTTCCAATTATAGCACCCTAATTGCTTCTAATGGGCAACAAGTACAGGAGCCACTACTTGAGAGTGTATTAAAATTCCTCAGCCAGTCATTTTCAAATGTATCATAAAGCTAGGATTGTTTTTCAAATCTAGAAGTGGTCCAAATGATACTTTCACTACTCTAGTAATTTCTCTGAACCTAGTAGATTTTGAGTATCATTAGGCCTGTAGATAGAACTGAAAAACTCAGAAGAGAGGGCATAAGTAGTCACATAAGACATACCTTTTCTAATATACCTCAGACAAGAAAACTATTCAGAGGCAACATATAAGACCTCTAAAGCTTCAAGAAGTGATTAAGATGATATTTGAGAATTAATAAGCATATTAAGAAATATATTCAATAGAGTCCAAATTTTAGCTTCATAAATCCATTAGTACAAATTCCTGCAATGGCCAAATCATTCGTAAGTTGGCTTATTAATGAGGGTAGAGTATAAATGGAGAGGAAGAGAAAGTTCTTTCAGTGCTTATTGAAAATATGTATTACATTCAAGGATTACAGGTTTTCTTGCTTGAGATAACTAAAGCATATCCCTTGAAGTATGGTCTTTAAAAATTAACTTTTCTTGAACCAGTATTACTGAAGTGCCTGAGCTCCTTCTACCTGTGTTTCAACAGGCTCATCCTCTGCTGGCAGCTGTCACTTTGGTCTGTCAAAACAGCTCCTATTTCTGCTTCTAATCTGCTTTTTGTGGTAAACCTAGGGTGGGACTGAAGGTCTCTGGGTAAATCCTGAATCCGTAAGCTGCACTGTCACCATCTCACATCTTCAGAGAGAAGCACGTGGGCTGACGGCTTTATTTCTCACAGTTCAGCAGCTCTTTACCTTTTCCTTCCAACTTTAAGAGTATATAACTAATAATGGTTGCCACCATCTGTTATTTTTCACTCTTTCTGTATGTACTTAAGTTAACCATTAGCTTTTTTTTTCTTTTGAGACAGGATCTCCCTATACAGTGCAGGCTGACTCAAACTCACCTCAGTCTTTTGTCAAGGGCTCCTCCCTAGTGCTGAGATTACAAGTGTATGCCACCACATCTGTCTTAAACATTAGTTTTTGATGTGCCTTAATTTCAAAAGAGAAAGATTTCGGCAGTTCTTTGCAAAAATAACTTTTGTGCTTATCTGTTAGATTTAAGACTTTATAAATCCTTAATCATTATATAATTGGTTCAAGGTTGTGTGGCTTAAATTAATACTCCATTGGCTCCAAGAATCTTGACTATTTTAATTATCTTCGCCCACAGTATGTTCACTGTCATGTCTACACAGGTACATTCAGTAATGCTATAAAATTGAATAACAGTGAGGGTTGAATAAAAACAACCTGGGTGCCATTTTGGATGGAGGGATGGAGGTAAAGTATGTAAGCAACACAACACATCAGGCTACCTCAGAGAGTATACTTTATCACAGGAGAGGTGGAAGGTGTTTGTAAAAATAAATCTCCTTTAGAATCACCCAGGGCTTCTTCAGAGTGAATGACCTTAGGGACTTTAAAATGTTGGGGCAAGGCATGAGGTTGTAACCTGACACCTCCCAGACACCAAAAATAAAAGTAAAAAGTTGGAGCGAGTCACTGATGGGGAACATAATTCTAACATCCATGGTGTTTCCTCAGTCCCTCAGTGCTGTGTCCAAACACAGCCCAAGGAAGAGTTCACAAACAGAGATGCCACCTTTAGCATGAGTGCAGACACCCCTTTTCTTCATTCAATGAAATTTTTGCACCAGGCCAGGAATTCAGGCTGCCATTTTCTGACAGAGTTGAGAGAAAATTGCCGATTTTTTAAAAAGAGACACTTAACCATATTTAGAAAGGAAATCTCAGTTGCTGACAAGTGATCTTGACAGATTTTGGAAACTTGAATCCCGAGGGGTGGGTTTCTCTTCTGGAAGATGGAAATGGTTCTAACCGTGTCGTGTCTGTGGCCCTGGGTGCAACCTGTGGCTGCGTGCTCTCAGGAAGTCTCCTTTCTGACGGGAAATGGTCTATGTTGCATGATGTTTTTTCTTAAAGGAGACATAGGAGCCACGTACTCTTTTGGTTTTTCAGCTACTGTAGCTGCTTTTCCCTCAAAAATGGGGATAATATCTACTTCTTAAGATTTTGATGAAGCTTTAAATTTCATAAAATACCTTGACTAGTAAGTCCCAATTGCATTACAGTAGCTTATTATTCAGACCACCACAGGAAGCGCCATTAAAATTGTAAGTATAGTTTTAACAAATAAGGATAATCATTCTTCAGTCCTTCTGCACCACTTTTGCCAATTTGGGATGGAACATGGGGTTAGAAGCAGGAGGGAAAATGCCTGAGATGCAGTGCTATAGAGTTGACAAGAGCTGGTCAACTCTGAGCCAGTAGTGGGGGAGGGTTTCTCCCTTACACACTGGAGGGACAATTTGGCAGCTCCCAGCCAGAACCAAAGACAATTTCTTTGTCTTGAATTTGATGCCTGCAGAACACTCACTGCATCACAGTGGCAGGGAAGAGGAGTAACTAGGGGTTGCATGCAGTGCCTCCCCACTGAGCTCCATCCCCAGCCCTTTTTTTCAAATTTTTATTTTGAGACAAGGCCTTATTAAGTCACTGAGTTGCCCAGGTTGGGCTCAAATTTGAGAGCCTTGTCCTCCCAGTGCTGGGATTACAGGCCTGCACCCACACCCACCTTCAAAGTGCTTTGCATAGTACAACCTAAACTGTGAACGTTGTTCCTAACTGGTAGGTTTTACTAGCCAGTACTAATTTGTTCTCTTCAGAATTGCTTCTTACTTACAGTATGGATACTTTCTTTTCAGACAGGAGTCATTTCTACATACAAATGTGTACCTCCTGTGTTTTAATTATATTATGTAATTTGAACAAACATGTTAATTATGTTTCTGCATCAGTATGTGTTCTGCAAGTACAAAAGCATATACAATTATTAGACATGTCAGAATTATTTTTATGACCATCAAAATATTGTAAACAATATTATCTTTAAAGCATCTTTTTAGTAATCAGCAATCTCTTCCTCTAGAGAATCAATGTGCTCATATTTAATCAAAGCATTGTAAATATATTTAAAAGAGAAAATATTAATCCCATTTAGCAAAAACAATGTGTCAACTTAAGGTACAAGACCTTATACTTATTTTTATCACCTTCCTCCCTTTTGTCTTGATTTTTTTCCAGGCCCTGATTACATCAAACAGAGATTTCAAGAAGGTGTAGATACTAAAGAAAATCCCGAAGAAAAGGTACAAGAAAAGCCGCCTACACCAAAGGAATCTCCTCATTTTTATCGCAAAGGCACAACCCCCCCTGCGTCTCCTGAGGCAAGTCCCAAACAGAGCTACTCTCCCAAGCCTTCCTCTCCAAAGCCCCTGAAGAAGCAGAACCCCAGTTCAGGGGCAAGACTCAGTCAAGATAAAAGGAGTGTGGCTGACGAGCAAGTAACAGCTGTTGTCAATAAGCCCTTGATGTCAAAGGCCCCCTCAAAGGAGGTGGTACCCCAGTCCAAGTACTCTGGCCGCCACCATGTCCCCAACCCCAGCAATGGGGAGCTACATTCTCAGTATCACGGCTACTATGTGAAACTGAATGCCCCCCAGCACCCTCCAGAAGATGCAGAGGACGATGATGGATCAAGCCAGGCTGCCTCAGCACTGGTGCACAAGCCATCACCTAACAAGTGGAGTTCCCCTAAATCTGTGACAAAACCAGTTGCCAAAGAAAGCAAAGCTGAGCCAAAAGCTAAGAAGTCTGAACTTGCTATACCAAAGAATCCAGCAAGCAATGATCTGTGCCCTTCTTTGGAAAAAGAAGCCAATTCAGTAAGTCTTACAAGAAATGTTTTCTCTGCCTTCTTCCCTTTGGTTCTTTCAGGAAGCAGCATGGGGTGTCAACATCTCCACAACAGCTAACCTAACAGAAGTCCTAGGAGCACAAGTTGTTTAGGGCAGAGAGTAACATGTTTGTAGTTTGAGATAACACAGAACTCTCCAGGCAAGAATTCCTGAGTCCACTTAGCCACCCACCTTTAACATAATCCACATAGGTTCAGCAGCCTTAGACAACCTCAGTCTCAGTAAATCTTTGTCAGACTTTTTGATGAGCCTTGTGGCAGTTTGCTTGCTGTCTGACTGCTGGGAGGGAAACATGGCTGCCGCTGCAGCCAGCCGGTCTCCAAGCTCTGGCCAATTCTGAGCCCTCCTCCTGCTCCACAGAGTATCTCTTTTAGCTGTTATGAATTCTTTTCACAGATATGTGTCTTAGATTTTCCTTGATTAGTCAGGCTTTGTAGCAAGACCATTTTTCTTCCCCAATGAGAAAATTTGCAACAATTTAAGAGATTTACTTAGGTATTCTAAAGCCTCAGACTGTGCTTGTTCTCATGTATGCAGTTCCCTAGGAGATACTCATTATTACTAGTGAGACTTGGGTGTGTAAGATATTTACTTGGGCAGAAAGCTTAGAGTTAATGATAAATGTTTAAATGCTCATTCACATGAGATTTGTTTGTTGAATAATGTGTGCCATTAATATTTCATCAGAGTCTTTAAAATTTATATAATCTGAAACTAATTACTGATTTTTTAGAATCAACTAAGTGATCTGTTAACCTGCTCACATGCTTGGGGGTTTGACATTAAACAGATCTCAGAAAGAAGCTGTAGCTTAGGGACATGGTAAAGATTAGTATTGTCGCCAGTGCAATGATAGCATATTCTTATTTTTGTCTGTTTAGTTTACTCATAGGCTTTAACAACTTAAGTTTATCTCTTCAATTATACTTGAAATCTTTGTCTCTTTTGCTAATAGTTATAAAATGACAGTTCTCTTGTTTTTCAAATTATTTTTAATTAAGTACAAATTAATTGTGTGATTAGAACTAACTTCTTAACAGTCAACCTCCATAGAGCTAAATGATTTCCAAGACAGACTAACAAGACTCTAACTATTCAGTAAGCGTTCATTTAAAAAATGTTTAACATAAACACATTAGTATTCTCATAGTGTAGTAATACTTGTTAAATTACATAATTTGTCTGTCATTTGACATTCAGCATTTGTGTCCATACTAAGGCCTCGGCTGGGCATGATGGCACATGCCTGTAATCCCAGCACTCAGGAGGCTGAGGCAGGAGGATCGCTGAGAGTTCGAGACCAGCCTAGGTTACAAAGTGAGTTCAAGGCCAACCTGAACTGCATAGCGAGACCCTGTCTTAAAAAGACATACTAAGACCTCACATACATATCAGTACTGGTTTGCCTGATTTGCAAGTGAGAAATACAAACATTGCAAGACCATCAGGCGGGCTCCTCAGCATAATCAATTGTGGGTTCACTTCCAGAGCTCTGCAAGGAAAGAATATCCCCAGTGTCTTGCTTATCTGAGTTACCAAACTGTTAGCTGTAAGACTCCTTCTGTAACACAGCACTATGTTGAATAAATTCACAGCCTCCTCATTTAGAAAAAAAATACCTGTTTCACTTAGGTGAGGAATTCTCTGATTTTTGGAATTAGCCAAGCATCCTCCATCTCTTAAGGTCAGTCTCTGGGTCCCTCTTCACACACCAGAGGAAACAGGGGGCCCAGAGGTCTGCAGCCCTCCTGAGCTTCAGGCTGCCTGTATGGATGACAGGAACTGGCACCCTTACGTGGCAGTCTGCCTGGTGGTAACTGATAGCATTCCTGACAGATGTTGGAAAGTGACACCATTATCATAAGGATAGTCAGTGAATGACCTTTAAAGTGAGGAAGCACTGGCGAGATTGTGACATAAGGGACTTTGTCAATTAGAAGTTTATAAATAACGATTTAAAATTCATGGAAACACTCACACTAAAACAGATGTTTGAGGGAAACCCAGAATGAATCAGTTTTAGGGTACAGGCAAGAGAGCCAGTTTGAGTCAGAATCTCTATTTGTGTGGTGTGTGACCAACCAGAATCTCTCCTGACTCAGACAGTACCTGGCTATTGACCAGGAGCATGGATTCTGGTGCCAGACTCTTATATTCAAATCCCAGCTCGTAACTTTCCAGCTGTGTGGCTCTGGACAAGTTTCCTAACTGGTTTGTGCCTGGGGTTCCTCATCTGTGCCATGGAGCTGTTATAAATTAAATGAGTTTGTGCTGATACAGTGCTGAGCAGAGTAAGTACCCTAAAAGTACTGCCTGATTTTTTTTTTCTTTTAATGCTGTTCAAGTTGAAACATACATCGTTCCTAAATATTCTAATAGACTTGTTCCATCTTTAGGATTTACCTAGACTTTGATCTCCTGGAAACATAAAACATCTTCTGGGACACAAACTAACACTGAAAGCAAATCACTTGCTTAAGTATGAGAAATGGGGAAGGGAGGCCACTGTAGAGGTTACTTCACAAGCATCTCTGTAAGAAATTCGTAGGCTGTGCAGGCAGTGCTTGCCTGTGGACTCATATCCCAGAGGCACGTGTTGTCCTGGAATTTTTATAGGGTTTTGCAACATGGCAGCTCTAGTAGGAGCCACAGAACCATCTTTAGAGCCTTGTTACTAAGGCTACAAATTATTCCTCCAATTAGGAATTCCATCCATTCTAAAAATCAGTTAACCTTTTTTTCATCCTTACTATGAAATATATTATATTACTATGATCAGCTTCCAAATTTATTTTGATGTATACCTGATTTTTGTTTTGAATTTATGGAAAATTTAGAGCATCTTTGTTCAATCAAGTTTGAACCTCACCAAAAAATAAATAAGGACAAACACATATTATCAGATTTTGGTATTACTATTAAATTCAGCGTGCTGTTTGCATATACTTTTAGGTAAAGAAGTTTTAGGTTTGACATAAACCTAATAACTGAGCAAAAAATTCTTCACCATTTTCAGTGTGAAAGATTATCTCTAAAAGAAAAGATTTTTTGAGCTAGAATCTCTTTCCACATTTTTACCTCCTCTATATTATTCTTTAACCACATGAGAATTTTTCTTTTTTTAATTTTAAAGAAAAAAATAGAAACCATGGTGCAGAATTTCAAAACAAGATTGTAGGGGAGCAACAATGATTAGTGCATTGCATATTGTTACCTTCAAAGTAGTTGCTCATATTATAAGATATAGACATGAAAAATTGATCAAATAATATAGGCAGAAACCTTTTCAGTGAACAAATAGCAATTAGTAGTACAACTATCTTACCTATTTTGTGAGATATATATATATATATATATATATATATATATATATATATATATATATATATATATATTTCCTTTTCCTTGTTTTCTCCTTTCCCCCATTCCAATTTCTCTTTCCTTTTGCACAATTTCTTCCCATTTCACAATATCTGTTGTACATTTTGGATCTTACTAACTCATTCAATTTCTCACTCTAGGGAGAAATGTGAGTCTGATTTATTTCGCTTGTGAACGTGGTCTCAAGTCACTTCCATTCCCTATACAGAAAATACCCAACCAAAAAAGAGAACCACAGGCCAGTCACCTGGAAATTTCATCTTGTCTGGACTTAAACTTTGCTCTGCTGTGTGTCCTTCCATTACACCTGTCCCAGTCAGTCTGGAAAAGCAAGACTGAGGGGTTTTGTTTTATTATTTTGTTTTTTATTTTGCAATTTTAAGCCACGACTGGCCACCACAGTCGTATTTATAGGACTTCACCTTAAAGCTTTTCACCCAATATCCTGCCTCAGTATCTGAAGAACACAGAGGTCACGGCTTGATGTCTGCCCTTTAAACATAATGCCCCAGATTCTTATTTCTTACCTGGTTGCTGTTTGAACCTCTTATGCAGGCTTACTCTTGTTCTCACTGAGTCATCTTTAAAAATAACTTCATAAATGGAGCTATGCTAGTAGTATAAATATGTATGCGTGTTGGAATACATACAGGATAAATACACATGTGTGTGTTCAATAGAAAAAATACATATATATGTATATAAAGCACCCATGCATTATTCATTGAATCCAGATTATCAATACAATGAGATGTGAGCCAGAATATGAAGAAAGATAGTAACCTAAATTCAACCAAGGCAATATACAAACCCAAAATACTAAACAAATTTATAAGGTTTTATGAAGTGGGAGTTAAAGATTCAGATATACTTAAGTTTTCATTTGTTTTGTTTGTTTGTTTGTGTTGTGTTATATTGTGGTCTCCCCACCCCCATACTAGGGATCAAACCCATGTTAGGCAGTCTCTACCACAGAGCTATATTCCCAACCCCCACCTCAAGCTTTTAAAGTTGGCTTCACCAAAGCTACTGTCTCTGTGATTCCGCTGTCTGAGTCCACTGTGTGACACTGGACTGTACATCTCACATTGGTCTTACAGAGTACAGTATACGTCTCACATTCATCTTTCATTAAATGCACTGGCCCAAAGAGTTGAGATCATCTCAAACATTAACATGCATGAATAAAACCTAATCAAAAAACATAGTAATACAGCATTTTCTTAAAATACCTGTGCTGAGTTCAATATTGAAAAATCATTTCCATTATTTTCAGATGAAAGTTTTCTACATTATTTCTGTGCCCTTAAGTTACCTAATTGAAGAATTACATAGGTTGGATCTCTTCCTACTAATTTTGAACAGTAATCTTCTAAAAGAGGAGTTGGTCATTGTGAAGATTTGATGTTTTCTTGATACTGGGAAATTAAATAGATGAAACTGATCATAAATAACTTAATGGGGAATTGTTTTTAAATTAAGGCCTGAAGCCAGGTGCAGTGGCACAAACCTATAATCCCAGCACTTGGGATTGCAAGAATTCAAGGCCAGGCTGGGCTACCTAGTTCAAGACCAGCCTAAACTACAAAGCAAGACCCTATTTCAAAACAGTAAAATGTAAAATAAACTAAGACGAGGCTTTAATAGGGTCATAAAAGCCTAGAGCTCTCAAGTGGACAGACCAAGGTTTAATTGTAGCTCAGATTTGTCCAACCAGGCTAAGGAGCCTTGAGTAAGACACTAACCTCCTAGAAACTCTGTAAAACTAATTGCATGTGAAGAATTTTAAAAAGTAATCTACTGAGACACAGTCCACTGCCTGGCATTATAAAAACCTGGTTTGTTCCCATTTACTTGGAGTTTAACATGTTCATAACAGGACCCTAATTTGTATGAGTCATTGCCCAGCAGCTTGGCCCGCTGCTGGTACATACATGACTATCTTATCAAACGGCTTTTCATTAACTTTATTAGTAAAAAGTCCAGTAAATGTGATTAAATCCATTTGTACCACCAGTGGTACAAGCCACCCAATGAGACAGTCATGCAGGTACCACCAGTAGTTCAAACCTGTGGGAACGTGTGGAGAACTAGAAAGCTGCTTCTACCTATGTGCTTCTCTCAAGGGCTCTCTCCCACCTTCTATTTCACTAACCACTCATTTGTTCAGTAATTTGACCTGCTGGTTCAACAACACACCCACAGCCCCTGGGAAAGATCTGGAAGGTAGTTGATTCTCCCTGTGTATCGGTTGCTGGAGTGAATTGGGCGTCCCTGCACTCCCGTGGACCAGGCACTCCATATGTAGTGATGGGGGTGGGTAAGACAAGGCCCTTGCTACTGTGGAGAGCAGAGTCCACATGAGAAAGTGACACTTCAACAATAAATGACAATAAAATGTGAAAAGTAATAGGACAGGGAAAGAACTGGTCACTGTGACCTCTACCAGGAAGATGCCAGGAAGAGAGCTCCGTCAGTAAGTGATACATGTGACCCCAGCCGAAGGTCCAGGGAGATGAGCACTTGGTGGCAGTTCCAGTCTTCCTTATTACTCACCCAGCCACCAAAAAAAGTGCAGCTGAGGTCTCTGTAGCACTGTCTCAACATAGTCCTATTTGATATCCAACTACTGTACAACTGATTGCTCAGCCATAAAATAGGAACAACAAAATTACTTACCCTGCCTAACTCATGAGGCCAATTTGGAACACTTCTTACGCTGTTTATGAATTAGACACTATTTGAATGGTAAATGCCAAGATCATGTCTTTCTAATAAAGGAGAATTCTCCATGGGCCAGATCTCAACACATGGGTCATACAAGGTTTATTTAAACAAGTTTGGGGACCTTGGACTTTCTGGTATTTATTATAGTGATAGTCATTGAAATAAGATTCTGCAGTTTGTTAAAAGTAACTTGATTTCTGAGAGTTGATTTGAAAAGTTAAACTTGTAAGAATAACTTCTGAAAGTATTCTCCTTCCCCCTTACAATTGTTACTTAAAGGAGAAGGTGGAAGCCAAAAAGGACTAAGAAAAAAGCAAGTTAGAGTACCTCATTTTGAGTTTTTCCTGCAGTTTTCCTTGGAAGCTTCCTTGTCCCAGACTTTACTTTTGTTTCCTAACTGTTTTGACAGGGAGCCCACTCTTCCCTGTCCAAGTTGAGTCCCACGACAGATAGGGGGTCAAATTTCCATTAGCTCCCTGCCCTCTTAAGGTTACCAGTCTCAACCCAGACTGTTGGCCTCTGTACAAAGTGAATGGAGTGGGACGCTTGTAAAAGCATTTTTAACGGAATTCAAGCCTGGATTCATTTTTGAAGCAGAAGTGCAGCAATGGTTCCATCTAAAGATAATGTTGCCACTTTTAGTTTATACCTTTTGGAACCGCCGTGGGTGCTTTAGTTACTCCCGACGTATCTGTTATATTTTTGATCACTTGTTTCTTGCAGTATATTTTGGTCATGCAGCAGTATTAACATGGAAACCTCGTGCTTGTTTTTTCATTTTTTTTATTTTTGTTTTTCTCTGTTTCGTTTCCAGGGCCCCAATTCAGTCATGATTGTCCTTGTCATGCTGTTGAATATCGGGTTGGCCATTCTTTTTGTCCACTTTCTAACTTGATTGGGATTAGGAAAGGTAAGAATAGCCTTAATTTCTATACAAAATTACAATTAAAAACTTTCTGTTCTCATAATCAAATTGATAATTGTTTGAACAATGACATATTGTCCTTCACTTTAATTTTGGCTGTGCTGAATGTGATTCCACGTAGCTACTGAATGCTGTAACTGTTTTGACCCTTCAGTGAAGTCAATGACAACTAGTGGTGTTAGCCCGCAGTTCCCTGCCGTGCTGAAGTCAGCCCTTAAATGGCACACCCCAGTCATTCTCAGACACAGGCAAGGAGGCTGGAATTAGGATGGGATCGCGAGAGAGATGAAACTTGGAAAATTCAGCCCGAGGACCTGTGCAGATCCCCGGGGAATGCTTGTGGCTTTGGGGTTCTCTGGGAATTGAAGCACGCAGCTATGTTGGAGAGCAAAACTTAATAATAATTCTTTTTTAAAATCTGCTGAGGCAACCCCATCCGGCGAAGTTCTTGGCACTGGCTACTCCATCTGTCCTAGCAGAGTGTGACTAAACTGGAAATGTATGGAGCTGCATTTTTTTTTTTTGATGGAAGTCAACAGCTGTCTTACTATTTTACCATCTGACGTTTTTAGTAGGGAGCTGGGGAAACGACTGCCCGAGGAATGCAGTCGGAGGATTGTGTTGCTGTGGACGTGGTTCCAACATTCACTCCTATCTTATTAGAAGAAGTAGGTAGCAGCATCACTCACCAGTCTTATGCCATGACCTGCTGCTTTAACATCTCCTGGAATGTTCTGGGAGAGAATGTTTCGTTTGCTTGTGCACGACTCTGCTAATTTTTGCTGTTTATTTAAATACGATGTATAGTCATCTACCACCTGCAATCCTGGCTGGACAAAACATACATTCTGTATCTCAAGGGAAAGAAACTACAAAATGCTAGTAAAGATGTGTTTATTTTGATAGCAATACATCATTTTTCATGTCATTTATTCTTCCTAAACCTAGAAAAGCCTATTTATCTTTAAAATTTAGCAGTCTGAAGAAGGTGTTATGCCTTCCTAAGAAATAACTTATTTTAAATATTTTTAATATTACTGAGATGAATTATTTATGCACTTTTAAGAGGTGCTAAATTTTAAAAACTGAAAGACAACAGAATTCTAAGAAGTATAGTCAAATGTTGCATGGATTGTGGTAATCAGTGTTTAAAGGATTCAGTTTCATTGCTGACGTACTTTACAACCAAATAAAATCTTGTCAGTGGCTATGTTAATTCCCATGAAAGTTAAGCAAGATGCTATTAATAACTGCTTGTCTCTTTTTTTCCCAAGTTAAATTTTTGTTGAATACATTCAGGTAGAGCATAAAGCTTTGTTAAATCACTGCCTCTCAATTTTCTGCCTTTTGTGTTTTTCAAAGTCCTTTTGTAACTTCATTTCAAATTTTAAAGGCTTAGACATTTTTATTTTAAATATTTGTCTTTTGCAATCCTTTGTTATGCTGACATACTCTGATTTTTTTTTTTTTTGCTGTTTTATAATTTATCCTTTACTACTCAGAAGCATGCTTACTTAGAGAAACTACATGGTCTTTATAAAAATAATTGTTGGAAAAGAAATCAGGAGAGGAAAAGTATGTGCTAAATCTCTTTAAGACATTACCTGTAGAAGGGGAGCTCTTCCTAAATATTTTCATGATTTGCATGGGTTTAATCAGATTCTTTTTTACTCAGTTAGCTACCTTTTCAATGCAGAAGAGACACTTTCCATTGTCCCCATGTTAGCACAGGTGTGGCCCGGCATGCTGTATCACCTGCAGGGTAGTAACCCAGTGGTGTCTTTTGCAGAAGTACAATATGTTGAGAATCCTGGGTGTGACCAATATGGAATAAAGAAGAAGGCAGAAAGAGAGCAAATGAAAAATTACAACTTGTATATTTATTTTTTACATTTTGCTTTGACTTTTAAATTTAGGAAGTACATTTTTACCCAAGAACAAACATTTCAGTTCCTGTAAAACTCTCAGAACTCTCACTGCTCCTTCCTTACCCTGTAGCTCCTTAATAATGGAAAGCTGATTTTTTTAAAGAAAATAAAATATTTAGTCTTATTAAGTGTTTATTTAAAATGTGTAATGTTTTGGAAATAATGGGTAACAGATAATTAAAGGATATGTTTATAAAGTGAGCATGTTGGTTCCATTTATAAATATATGTATGATTTATAAGCTTTTTTAAAACAAAGCTCAAATCGTTGGTATTTTTCTAAAATGTGCACAGCTGTATTTTACATGAAGGCTCTTTCTAATGGGTTGTTATACTGTACTCTACATTTTGGACAGCACATGAAGTCTGCCAATGTACTTAATAAAACATGACTTTGTTTATTTAAAGTTTCTTGCTGTGAAAAAAGAACTCCCTACCCGTGAGTTCCTTTATTTATAATCCTTAAAACCAAAATGTATAATGTACAGTTTTCACAACTGTATCTGCTCTAATAAAAAAAAAGTTGGTTATTAATAAAGTTGAAGGTGTGTTTCCTTTGTGAGTAATAATTTACTGTCTTGAGCTACATGGACATTTTTTGCCATTATGGTATTCAAAGAGATCTGCTGAAAAATTAACAGTAGAAATGGGAGTGGGGGATGGCCCCAAAAAGCCACATACAAGACAGTAGATGTAGTGCTCCTGCATTTCTTTCTGCATTTCTTTCATCATGGGCCTTCCAAATAATGTTTCAAAACAACATTGATTACTCTGTCTAATACCTTCATTAATTGGATTAGGGCATTCATGCAGAGTTTTAACATTACTCCTCTATTTTTAAGAAAAATTCCCTCCTGCTTGGGTACTTTTCAGTTAATTAAAGTTCTTCACTGTTTTGCCCCAAATAATTTAAGATGTTGCTATGGTCCCTGCTGCTTCAACACACTCCTGGAAGTTGGACACAATGGGAAGTTGAATCAACTGACTGCCACCAGCACTTCCAGCCATGCTGTCCTTTTGAAGCCATATGGGTGCCCACTTAGGCTGGCTTAATATGTAGGCAAGTTGCCCAGGTGGTAATAATAAAAGCAACTTCACCAAACCAGCCATGCCTTTCATATTCCCAAGTTCATCACTGTTGTGTAGGCCTAAGATACAGGAGACCCTCATATAAATAATGCACAGTTATCACCTCTAGATTTTTCCAGATTTATCAGCATAAACAATTAGTCTCAGCCCATTCTCAAGGAAGAGAGCAAGCACAAAAGAGATTTTTAAACCAGGCAAGGCAAGCACAGGGTGCTAGAAAGATTATTGATTCCAGATTCATGTCCAAACCACATACTGTAAGGGCTATAGCCAGTGCTAGGGTAAAGTCTATGTGGTTAGGAAATCTGGAAAATATTTCACATGCCCTTTTAATGCAATAACTACTTCTCAAGAGAAGCGGTGAGTAGGTTTCTTAGGCAGACACATAGGGCCATTTGCAGCTCCCCCGCCATGCTTTGGAAAGTTGGGTAGCTTTGCCTTTCCAGTTTAGTAGGTGGTGTAGATGTGGCATATTCTGCTGTTAAGAAAAAGGGTTCATCAGACTGTACTTGATTGTTTTAGGTTTGAGAATTACCCACATCTGACATTTCCCTCTCACTCCATAGGTACTGAAAAGTAATTTAGTATTCTCAACCTGATTAACTGGAATAGGAGAAAAAAAGCAAACAGAATACAGTGACTACTGATCAGTGCAGTAAATATGGGTGAAATTCTGGCTCTGGTCAGGACTGATTATGGGTTCTCCTCTAAAGTATACTCCTGGGTTCCTTATCTCTAAAACAGGTGTAGCTATAGCACCAACCTCCCAGGGTGACTGTAAGGATAAAATGACCTTGCTTATGTTAAGTGTTTAGTACAGTGCCTGGCACATATTAACTATTTTGTACGAATTTTAACCAGGAAAAGATAAATTCCTTTTAGTTTCTCAAACACGTGGAAAAATGCAGCAAGAGCTCAATCTAAAGGCACTTCTGCAAAGGTTAATTGTGCTATTGAGTATGATGTTCTTTCTTCATTGGTTTCCTTGTATCTTTCTCATTATGAAAAATCAAAGGCCATACCTAGAGTAGGCTTTCTAAAACTAACATTCAGTGGTGAGCATAGACAATATAATCATTTGCTTTACAAAGAGCTTACACATCAGTGCAGTGCCCGATTGGATTCTTAGAACATCCTGGTGAAAGTTTCTTAGCAGTAAAATGATTTACCCAATATCACATAGACAAAAAATTTAAAAATTTATATTTCAGTCTCAAATGTGACTAAATACTTTGCTTTTTCATTTCTTATATCAGTTAGCATTATTATTCCACATTGTCACCCACTGGCCACACAAATGTGACAAATATCCTGAAATCCAAAAATTGCAGTGTGGATCTAATGAACCTATGTCTGTATCTCTGTCATTAAGCTCTGAAATGCTGAGTTAATACAACCCTAGTAGAATCTAATAAGCCTCTGACTAGCATGTATTTATAATCTTGTTACATGTATTAAAAATATTTTACTAGAAGTTTAGCATCTAGTTGATATTTTGGTGTTTTCGAGTAAGAAAGACATCGGTCAACTTGGTATGTGTGAACTTTATCTCAGAATTAACACAGAAATTGCACATTAGAGGGACTAGGGTTATAGCTCAGTGGTAGAGTACTCATGTAGTAAGTCCCAAGTTTAATCCACAGCATCATGAAAGAAAGGGGAGGAAGAAAAGAAATTACACATTAGTGCCTAAAGATTTAGATGGATTATGTGATGTTATTCCAGCACTCAGGAGGTCATAGAACTTCTTAGGCATTCTCTTGGATCACAAGTCTGATTTAGATGAACTGTTAGAATTAACAAAGTTTAAGCCTCTTACCTGTTCAGTTGATGATTGTTAAAGATACTCACTGAGAAAAAAGTGTACCAGAGAGTACTTTAAAAGAATGGATGCAGAGATGAATTTGGTAGGAAATTTCAGTGTGGATATACAAATCTTTCCTTGCTTTCTTCCTCACCCCAGGAAAGCTTGTTGTCAACATATTGAACGCTGTGAAATTCATGATGCCATGGGCTCAATAGATAGGAATGGGAGTTTTCTGCTTCAGAAGCACATATGTCACATCCTTGTCATTGGTGGCACATATTAAGAAGAAAATCTGATAAGTATCATCAACTATGCAGTAGAAGCAACGGTAAAGAGCCAAAGGCTATCTAATTTTTTCATATGCTGGGCACATTTGGCAACAGCATTCAACCAGAACAAGCATCTAAAGGTCATGTAGCTACTTCTAAAGTTGATAAAGGCCAAGATGTTCAGACCTAACTACTATTGTAGTGCTAACAGGTGGTGGAATCCATAACCTAAGTACTAGAGATGACTTTTACAAGCAGCTTTACTGCAGGTCACTGGACCAAATAAAAGAGTTAACAGAGGTTAGAAAGGCTCCAATTCATACACTATTCAAAAGGATAAACCAATATTACTTGTATATTGTTCTTCACTGAAACTAGGCAAGAATTTGCAAAGTAATCTCAAAGAAGAAAGCCCTAAACAGTGAGATATTTTTATGCTCAAAATAAGACTTGATGTTATATGTGTCCAGTTTGGTACCTGTATTGTGAAGGATTCTGTGTAATTTTTCATGTCTCAGAGTCAACTTTCCTATTCCCTAGTATTTCTTTACTTTATGATTTGGCTTCCTTCCATTACAATCTCTGTACAGAGAAATATCTTCACATGTTTTCTAATAATCACATCTACATTTTTTTCTTCACAAAATGTATTAGTAATCTAAAAAAAATCCTACCAGACTATATTTTTGGGATTTCCATTGATTCATTCAAACTAAGTTTACCTATTTTTGTTCTGACATCCTAAGAACTATGTAGGTTATAAAGGAAGCACTCCAAAGCTTTTTGCTACCCTGCCCAAACACTGAGGGATGTTAATACTGCCCATGTGCCCAATAGACCCCCTTCATATCTTAGTCCCCTGCAAATCCTGGCTCTGCATTACACCAAACCCATAGTCCCCTTATCCATCTTCCACATGCAAGTCACTGGCATAGTTTGGTAAGCAGGTCAGATTGAGAATAGTAGTTTGAGTGAAATACAAGAAATTCCTCGATTCAAGCATGCCACTATGTACTTTCTCAGACACCATTTTTTATGAAACCAACCGTACACTTCAGGTGTCACCCCATATTCACTGGATTCCCAGTACCAATCATCTTGTGTTCATTTTGGAACACTAAGGATGATTTTGGTGTCTAAAATGGGAATAGTAATAATCTGCCTCATTGTTTATAAAAATCAAAACCAGTAACAGTAATAAACTCTAATGTGATGACTCTCAATATATTGCAATGAACTCTTACCATCTTTCACAATTGTTACTTATTCAGTCATCAAAAATTTATTACATATTCAATTGATTCTTTTAATTCATAGAAATGCAATTTTAAACATGGTTATTAAGCATCAGATCCTGCCTTAAAGAATGTACTCTGCGTATAGAATAATTAGTAGTTTATACAAGCAAATGGGTTTCTTCTTAAAAGCTAATAGCAGACAATTAAAATTTGAAGCACCAAATAGTCATCTGAAAACAGTGATTATCGATGCATTTCATAAGAAGCTTAGTAATATTCACTAACATAGAACACTCATCATATTCACTAAGTACAGCTATTCATTAATGTCTATTATTCACAAAAGCCACATCATAAAAAGATACAATTAAGGTACATGAGAAACAAGTTTGGCAAGGACTTTCCGTGATGATTATACTCTTGGTTGTAGGAATAAATACCTGGTGTAAGGGCCTCAGTATTGTCACTGATAAAAAGAAATGTTTTAATGGATCTAGCTATTATGTTTTAATTGCTGTGGTTATGAATACGGACAAAGGGCTCTGGCTTTCAGTAAAAATGCAGAGATTTTCCACAAATAGAAGGCATTGGGACAATACACAGGAGAGAAAATGCACAAAGTCAGTGAACATGAAAAGAGCTCAATCTGACTGGTAGCCAGGAAAATGCAAATAAAAATTAAAATGAGATTATTGAACCACAGTGCTTCCCACATTGATTACACTCCTAGCTAGAATGTAAAAGGGAGGAGATGGGTTCCAACATTCACATCTTTATTTCCAGCTCTGGGAAGGCTTCCCTGTGCATTCCAGGCTGAGCAATGCCCCTGCTCAATGCGTCCTGACCATCTTGCTCTGTTCCTAGCATGCAAACCTGCAATGCAGCCATCTGTTATTCTCTGTTTCCACCCCAAGGCTGTGGGCACCTTGAAAACTGAGATGTCCCATTTTTACCCCTTAAAGTGTCCCACATAAGGTGGTGAATCAATGCTGATTACAAGACTATATTAATAAGACATAGGTAACCTCACCTTGGAAAGTTTACACTAATGTAAGATGGTCATTTCCCATGAAACCCTGAGGCTGTAATACCCCAATTCTTTTATCTTTGATTGCCACAAGGGGAGAATATTGACTATTTTGTGGAGGAGTGAGACAGTTTGAGCTATGCAGGCATATTGTCAAGATACTACTCATTTCTGTTTTTCAAAACGTATGGCTTAGTACTTTGTGACCAAGCAACTTGATCATATAGTCAAGAAAGCAGGTCATTGACCTTTGCTGAAAACTTCTTTGTACCCTGAAAAGACTGGCCATATTTGAGATTGGTGGGCCAGAATGGATGCTAAGTGCTTATTTCTGATGTGAGAGAACATAATTCTTCCTTACCTTAGAGTGGTAAATAGGGAGTGAAGAGAAACAGACAGAATAAAGCAGCATTGAAGAGAAAGAATTAAACTAGAGCCATCACGTGTAGCAAGCAAGGAAAAGAAGGGCTCAGCCCTCCAGGTTTCTGGCTGGAGAAGCTGAGAGTATGTTGGCAACAATCACCACCATCCATTTTCCAGTTTTTTGACATTTTTTTGAATGCATTTCTCCGGAAAAAAAATTATTTGTGATTAACTTCAGTAATTCAGGCCCTTTGTGTCATTACTGAGGTGTTTAAGATTACGATTTATAAGTCTCAAGTGAGTGAATATCGCATTCAATACTCTCATTTTTCTAATTCACTTTATAACAAGGAATTGATGCTTAAACTGTGTGGCTATCTGTGAATGTTTAAGTTATCTGTCACCAAATTATGAAGGGTCAAAAGTGTTTTTCATTGCAGGAAGGAGCCTGAGTCTCACCCGCCATCGGGGTTGTGGGCACACGGGCTGCTACTAATCAGGGCAGCCCAGTCCTTTCCCACGCAGGCGCAGCAGGCTTCTCTGCCTGTTCCTGTGAGCGCTGCTTCCTGTGCAATGAAACCTTCAATTCAACTCAGAGGGAGACTAAAAACAATGAAATTCAGTCTTGAACGTACCAATGTCTTTAGTTATTACCCATTTGGAGAGATCTACTTATTTACCGGGGGCGGGGATAATTAAGATTTCTGTAGGCCATGGGAAACCAAAAAGGTAACATCATCTCAGCCTTTCCGCAGTTGTCTTATCTCCTAGGAAACAGTGACTACCTACCTACTCATCCGCGAAGATGTTCATTGATCTACTAAATGATAATCAACCAAAATTCTGTAAGACGCCAAAATCTGAGCAACGTAAAAATCTCCCATTAGGCTACAGAACAATTACCAGGCAAACCTGCCCTTCCTTCCCAGGTAGCTGCTTTTCCCAGTCTTTTTAAATCCAAAGGCATGACCATGTGACCTAATTCTGCCTAATGCAATTCAACTGGGTCTTCCAGAAATTTTTTCCTTGCCTAATAAAAGCGAAAGGTATCAGGGAATTCAGTGGTGCTGCTGTCCCTCTTTGTTTTCTTTTAATTTCTGTCTTGAATATAGATTTATTTGATGCCTTATGTTATAGCAGCAATCATTTTTTCTATTTTTATCGGTACATGTTTGTAATACATAATGACTACACTCATCATGGGGAGCTGGTAATGTATATATTTCTTAATTCTTTTTAAGCCCCTCCCCGCCTTGCTCCTCCTTACAAATCTTGGACTCCCCCCCCACACATCAGAAACTTGGACAACCCACTCGGGACCCCTTCTGTCTCCCTCAGACAGAAACTTTCTCTCAATAAAGATATTTTGCTCTAACAAAAAATGTCTCATTTCTCTCCTGCTTCTATCCCTCTCTTGGTTTACAGCAGCAGTCTTGAAGCCCTGAAGCAGTAAAACCAAAATCCCAAGACTGGGGAAGCAGAAATTGGAAACAGCCTGGATCCTTAATAACATTGTTGCACTTTTCATTTTAAATCAATAATAAATCCCATTACGGTCTAATCTCCTTTATAAAACTCTCAGCTCCTGTGAAAATAGCAATAATAAGCAGAAAATGATTTCCACTGAACCATTTGGTAAACTGACTCTGTTCTGTGCTTCAGAGAGCTGGCCTTCCAAGCAGGGCAGACCCTGAACAGACCTGAGCACAAACACTGACTCCCCTCTGAGTAGCATCACTAGACCCCTTCCTCCTCTGCAGGCCCAGCCTCTGCTGTTAAATGACACTAATGATACTTTATCTGGTCACTACCACTCGCTGATTGCTCATGGCCGTGCAGGCCTGTCCCCAATGCCTTGTGATGTTTCCTCATTTATTCTTTGCAAGAAATAACTCAATAAAATAATCGCTATCATCCCAGAGTTTACATATTAAGAAACAAATCCTACGCCATGGCATGACTCGTATAGCCAGCAGCACTTACACAGCTAATAGTAATATGGCTAGAATTTGAAACCAGTTCTATTTTTGAAGCCTGTGTCACAGGGTTTATGAGAATTGACTTCCCAGTTTCCTTTAACAGCATTATCAGCCACCTTACCTCAGGGACTGAAACCGGATTTCTCTGTCCAAGCCATTGTTGTTTTTTTTTGTTGTTGTTGTTGTTGTTGTTGTTGTTGTTTTTTTAATCGGTACCAGGGATCGAACTCACGACTGCCTGCTTGCAAGGCAGGCGCTTATGCCGCTGAGCTAAATCCCCAGCCCCTGTCCAAGCCATTGTTACCTCCCACTCTTCCTGCCTCTAGTGTGTCTCCAGTGATTCCTCATCCATTTCCATTGCCACCATTCTAATTCAGCCCCCTAGCACCACCAGTTAGGGGATCACAGATAACCCAAACTGGCCTCCCTCCCCTAGATACCCTGCTGCCACTGCGGCCAGGACTTGCCAGAGAACAAAGCCTGCTCTTTCTAAAACTGAGCTCTGAGCCTGTCATCTCCCCCTCAAAGATGCATACCAGCATCTTCACTGCCCTAGAAATTAGAAGAAATACGGTAAGAGGCCCCATGTATTTGCAGGACCAGATCTGACCCTTTTTGAAGGCTCTCCAAATCTGAGGAAGAATGTCATCCTATCACAGGTGCCAGTCCCCTGCTGAGTCTTGGCTTTTTGCTTGGCTGTGAAAACTCAGCCAGGGCAGCACAGAGAGCAGGCCCTGGTCAGGCAATAAGAAAGCTCAATGGAAATTAGGTACTGAGTCTGTTCAAACAAAAGCAAGCCAGGCAACTTTGAGATACTTTGTCACACTTGAGTCTTCCTCCTGTCCCGGGTGTGCAAGAGCATCCTGGGGTCCCCAAGAACCGCTCTGCACAAAGCGGGTAGGAGGGCCTTGTAGGACAGATCAACCAGATTTCCCAGCTTCACAGGGCCCAAGGTAAGACACACTTCCAGGGGCAGTCTCAGCTTTACAATAATTACTTAATATTTTTAAGGAGAAATGAAGAGTAACTGGCTTCTCACATAATCCAAACTAGACAAAGGAAATCCCCAGTGGAGTCATCTCTCCTGGTGGGGCTGACAGAAGTTAGGCTCTCCATTTCGCACACCCCCAGTCCTTTCAGACATACTTTTTCCCTTATAATACTCTATTTATTTAAATCTGTTTCATTTTCCCTAACTTGAAGTTTATGTTCATTGGTTTCACTATAGTAACCATTTTACTATATTAAATGAATCTCGTAACATCACATATACTTTAAATACAAAATTTATTTTTAAGAAGCATACCTGAGGAGAAAAATCACTTTGATGAAACAGTCTCATATTTATAACTAAGCACAATATTTTTATAGCCATCAAAAGTGGGAATGGGTTTTATAAAGATTGAGGCTACTGAAGGACTGAAGTGTCCTCCTCTTTCTCTAAATCTCCTTCCTCCCCAACACTAAGCCTCAGCAGAGCTGGCCCCACCCTCCGCTCCTTTCCCACATCTTCCTCCGAGTGGGGCAGCTTCAAAGACAGCTCCAGGACCTCAGCTGACCCAGGGGAGCTTGAATACCCAGAGAGTCTTCAAAGTTGGTCCAGGCCTGGGCCTGTCACTCTTGAGGTGTGGGGGCAGTGGGGGCACCTCTGCAGCAGGTAGGACTTCTATAGCTGGTCTGTTCTGGGGGTTGCTAGCTGGGCCCACAGCAGGTGCATAAGACACTCATTCCTAAAAACCGGGTGGATAGCTCACCAGTACCCAGCACCCTATACACTCCCTTCTGCTAAGTCCACCCACTCCAGAAAGCCACCATCTCCACAGGACTGCACTGCAATTCGGTGGCCCTTCTGTTTGGTGCTCCATCTCTCTTGCAGAGCACTTTCATTTCTAGAATGGTGGGTGAGAATATGTGATCAGGGCTGCAGTGTGGCCACAATTCATTCTTGGGGCAGTTTACACACACACACACACACACACGTAAACTCTTTCACCCTCAAATATCGTAATACAGGTGTGCAGCCAGGCATGGTGGTGCACACCTGTAATCCTAGTACTCTGGAAAGCTGAAGCAGGAGAATTCTGACTTTGAGCCCAGTCTGGGAAACCTAGTAATTTAATGAGATCCTGTCTCAAAATAAAAAACAAAAATGGTGCAAAGGCCCTAGGTTCAATCCCCAGCACCTCACCCTGCAAAGAGAGACAGACACAGAGACAAACCATGCTGCTCTGGGCTGTTTACGCAGGCAGCACACCTGCAATGGGAGGCCACAATGTCCCACTGGCCTGTCACATACATTGTTCCCAGTCCTTGCAACATTCCTCTTTTTATGTTGAAGATGCCCAAAGGTCACATAGCTAAAAGCAATGTAACAAGCCTTAACACTCAAGTATGCCTCTTGCTAAACTTAGGTCTGCAATTCTACTTTTCCACCTGCAGCCACTTTCCAACCACATCTCATGACATCTCTCAAGCCACATAGGTCTACACACACTGCTCCCAAGCCCAGTGTTTTACCTATGTTTTCCCTCATCAGTGCTGAGAATGTTCTCATCTCACAGATCTGAGTTTAAACAGCACTTCATGTGTCAAGGATCTCTGATCTGTTATTGAGAATTAATAGATTCTCTGTTATGGCTTGTATCTAATGTTCCCCCAAAGCCTCATGCAGTCATAGGTGGGGCTGAATCTAGAGTGTGTGATGGATTCATGGTACAACGCTAGGATTAAAAATGGGTGATGATTAAATTCACTGATTGGTTTGGCACTGTTCTAATCCCAGTAGCCTGGATTCAATGTAAGGGACAGAAAGAGACTTGTCTTGTACCTTGTTTTACTACTTTCTCCCAGCCATGCCACTCTGCCTTGCAGCCAGCCAATGATGGACTAAAACCTCTACAAACTGTGAGCTAAATAAACCTGTCCTCCTTTGACTTTGGGTGTATTTTGCCTCAGCAATGAGAGAAAAGTAACTAAGACAATGTCCTAGTTGAGTCTTTATGTCATCCTCCTTTGTACCATGTCTAGTTATTCATACTTTCCTTTTTAATAAACTGCAAACTCCTTGGTGGGGGAAGGTATAATCTCACCTGCCACTCTCTTCATAGCACGAAGCATAAGGGGTTTTTTAGAAGTAATAAGCATTCAAAATCCATCTGTTGAATTAAATTTCTTTAAAAACTATAGTTCTTGGGTTTCAGGAAGCCTTTTTTAAAGCTCTAATTCCATTTTCTTAAGAATTCTCCAGATTGTTTTGTGGAGAGTCAATTGGGCCAGACATCCTGCTGGGTTTTCATATCCAGTGACTATGATTCTTTGCCTGTTATCAATTTGTGCCCATCCTAGCCTGGTGAGTGGACAGAGCAAGCTGTGAAGGATTCTGGCACCTGAGCAGACTCTTCGAACAATCAGAACAACAAAAAATCAGTACCACTTGCCAGAGCCCCAGGGAGGGAGCCTGCATTTCAGGGTCACCAGGTGAAAATAATCTAGGTAATAAACCTCCAGCTCCTCTTTTTTTTTTTTTTACTGGAGTCTCCTGCCTCCCCAGATGCTACAGAGATGATCCTATGCTTTTTCGCCTCTAGAAATCCTGGAAAGTCATAGCCTAACCCACTCTTAAAACCCTATCAGTTCACCCAAGAATGAGCTCAGCAAGAGGAATGTGGCCAAACTTCAGCCTCCTCTGAAGAAGGTAAGTTAGGTGAATCAATTTGAATTTGGTTTTTTCCTAGAAAAACCACTATGATAGGTTCTACAGGAAACATGCAAATAAATTTAACAGCCCTATCCTCAGATAGCTTATAGTCTAGCGGAAAAAAAAAAAACACCCACTCGTTGACTCTCTGGCTCACTTTGGTTTCCTGGACCTGTCATGAGGAGGAGGTACCTATGTCCACTACCATCTTCCTGTTGAAATGCTAGATCACAGCAAGGGAAAAGCAGCAGGAGACACCTGGCTGGTTCACCATCCTAACAACCCCACTGGCCAAATGGTCGTTCAGGTAGAGCCTCATGGATGACATATTGAATTGTGCTGTCTTTAGCCACCAGTTTTCACAGCTCAGATCAGTGTGTTCCTGACTTTCAGAAGGCAGACACTTGGTGCTGAGAGCCACAGCTGCACTGAGGAAACGCTGCACTCAATGGTGACTTGTTTTCAGCCCCCTCCTCCCCCCGCAGATGAAAGGAAGCAGGCCAATTATCTGCATTTCCTATTTTAAAAAGCAGTGTTTTCTCCTCCAAGGCATCTGCTGGTTTTATGCAACGTTCTTACTAAGGGAACCAATAGGAAGGCAAATTCTTCTGCATTCACAGGAGCTGGCAAGTTCCTCACTGTCAGGAGGAACCTTCACACATAGCCAGAGCTGTATGCAGCTACACTACTGAATAGTCAGTGGGAAAAGGCAGGGCTGGGAGTCAGGGCTCCTGGGTTCCTCCCCACTGACAACAGGCAAGTTCAACAAAAATCTGCAAAAAGAATATGAGGAGAGGGAGCAGGAATGATGAAGTAGACAGGGGAAAATGCAGTTAGATTCACTAATATTTTAATAATAGTAAAGGAAACTCTCCTATTTAACAATTCAAATGGAACTGAATTGGATTTTGAGGAAAGAATATTTAACCCTCTTTAAAGGCTTTTGAAAGCCTTGAACTTGAGCCAAGGTTACTTAAATTGTGCAAGATGCTTACCCTAGCAGATTCATTGTCTTTGTGAATCACACTCCTAAAGCCCCCAGGTTTCCAAAGCTGTTGTCCTAGGCATCTTCTTGTTGTTGCCCAAATCTAATCAATCACCAGGTCCTATTGACTCCACTTCCCAAAATATTTTTCTTGTCAATAATGAGGATCAACCCCAGGGCCTCAGGTCCAGAATATTCTCCAAATCTACCTCCCTGCTTCATCTCCATGACCTCTGACTGAGATGAGCCTGTCCTAACATTTCATCTGCGCTAGAGCGGAAACCCCTGAGATGAGGTCTGCCGATTTGCTTTTCACTAACAGAATTGAATTACGATTCCCCAGCATGATGCTTCTCAGGACAGCAGCTGCATGTTCATGACTGCACATCCATCATCTGCCCCACAGGATCCACAGCCTTCATCACATGGATTTTCATCCACCTGTATTCTCACTCTTTCCCTTCATTTGTCCACCTGACAAACTTTACCATCTACTTCAGTGCTTGAGTTAATCATTATTCTCCCAGAGAAACGTTTTCTTGGTGTCCTCAAGCTGGGTTAAGCAACTCTCCAATTGCTGTAGCACATAATAATTATTGGTTTTCTTTTTTTCTTCCTCCTCTACTGTCAGCTTTTTGGGAACAGAAACCCCCTTTGAATTCTATGCTTGAGATGGGCACAAAGAATTGCTCAATTAATACTCTCCAAATGAATGAATGAATGAACAAATTTCTGCTGAAGGAAAATGAATTAAAACTAAGGGAAGAAGTATTCTACAGAGATACAATTTTTTAAAACTTCTTGTTTATAAAAAATTTTTAAAAATTCAACTCAGCATTATACCATATATTAAAACTAACTCAAAGTGAGTCATACACCTACATTTAAGAGACAGGAATACAAAATTCTTAGGAAAAAACATAGGAATACATTTTTATGATCTTGGATTAGGCAGTAGTTTCTCAGATATGATACCAAATGCACAAATGACAAAACAAAATAATTTGGATTTCATCAAAATTAAAAAACTGTTGTGTTTTAGAGGGCTCCATTAAAAAAATGGAAAGATAACTCACAGAACAGAAGAAAAATTTCCGAGTCATATATCTTATAAAGAACTCATATTCAGAATATATAAAGAACACACAATTAAATAACAAAAAGACAAATATCCCAATTTTTTAAATGGGCAACAGATTTAAATAGACATTTTAAAAAGGAAACAAATAAGCATATGAAAAGATGTTTAACATCATCAGTTACTAGAGAAATGCAAATCAAAACTATACTGAGATACTATTTCACATCTAAAGAGTGACTTTATCTTTTAAAAATGGAAATAGGGGAGAAGCTAAAGATGGCAGACCAGTAGGCAGCAGGATACTGAGCCTCTCTGAGAGAGAAAGCTCAGATGCCCGAATAAAACATCCTGGAGAGATCCGGACAGAGGGAGATGGATTATCTCAACCCAGGAAGAAACTGAAGGGAAATGAGCTGCTCAAATGTGAAGTCCCAGGGCTACCATTAGAGAAGCTAAGATCAGTAATCACAATACTCTCGCTGAGCTGCATGAATTTGTGACCAAGACTGTCCTGAGTGCCCAAACCGAACCCACACCGATGCAACTGGCTTGAGCAGCCCACACGTGGAGCTGAGCCGCCCCACACAACTCGCATGGAGGTGCCATGAACTCACACCACAGCCATGCTGAAGTAGGAAGCCGGGGAGCCCAAAGGAGAATGGAGCCAGAGAGGACCAGCATTAACCTGCGGTGAGTGCTGGGAATAAGACCCTCCCACAGGAAAGGGGCAGCCAACTGGACGACATGTCAGAGTTGGGCAGGACGGACCAAACTGGGAATGGCAGTGACTTCAGTTGGTTGCTCCCCTCCCAGAGCAGATTGGCGGGATCTGCTTGGCCTGGGTCACACCTCTGACCAGGACCCAATAAGTCATCCCAAACCGTCCCAAACCGATTCCCTACATGCAGCACACACTGATGCAGTGAAGGCCTGCAAAGGTTGACTGGCCCGGAGGGGAAGGACCAGCATACACTGCCCCTGCTTGCACCTCAGTGACTGACAGGGGACTGGAGAGGGCAGAAACCCCTAGCCTGCGTGCTCCAGAAGAACCATAACCAACAAAGAAAGGGGCTGGGAACTACACTATACACTTGTATGGAAGAAACCAAAAACATGATGAGAGAAAGAAATAAGAAAAAGCCCCTAGCCCACAACCCTAAGAATATTGATCTAAGAGAGATAAATACAAAAGAGACTGAGGGCAGCAAACATGCAACATCAAACACGGCATCAGCGAACATAAAGAGATCTCTTTGACCTCGTAGATGAGCTCAAAACTGAAATATTAATTCAAGTTAAACAAGATATAAGTAGATTAATAAAAGAAATGCTAAATACCTCTCAAGAAGACACAGATGGAAGAATGCAGGAACACAAAAGAAGGAGAGAAACATTCAATGAAAAATATAAAGAAAACCTAGAATACATGAAGCAGATTCAAAGAGATTACCAGGAAACTAAAAACTCCATTGAAAGCTGGCAAAACTGCTTGAAAGAAACTAAGGATAGACTATCAAAACTTGAAGACAGGTTTGCAATGTGTGATCATGAAAGGAAAGAGCTCTTAAAAATAACAAGGAAACAGGCAGTAATAATACAAAGGTTAGAAGACGACAGGAGGATCTATAACCTAAGAATAAAGCATGTGAATGAAGAAGCAGGAGTCAAAACAGAAGAAATGCAAAGGCTATTCACAGAAATTATTAAAGAAAACTTCTCAAACATAGAAAAATGAAATGATATGCAGATGTATGAAGCATACAGAACTCCAGCCACCTACAACCAAAACAGATCTATACTCAGACACATAATAATCAAGATCCCAGAAATTCAATATAAGAACAGAATAGTAAAAGCTGTCAGAGAAAAGAAACAGATCACCTATAAAGGAAAACCCATCAAAATCATGGCAGACTTCTCGACACAGACCATCAAATCAAGAAGAGCTTGGAGTGAAGTAATCCAAGCCCTGAAAGAAAATAACCTCCAGCCCAGACTGATGTACCCTGCAAAACTCTCTCTAGAAATTAATGGAGAAACAAGATGCTTCCATGACAAAGGGGAACTGAGAGAATTCATGACCACCAATCCAAGCCTACAAAAAATACTGAAGGACATTCTAGAGAGAAAAAAAAAATACCAAGATTTCAGGAACAGTGGCAGAGAGGCCTCAATGAATGGGGCAGACAGTGAAATGAAAGAGGAAAATAGACAACCAATGGCAGAAAAATAGAATAGCAGAAATGAGGCAGAGAAGGCTGGCTGTAATCTCTAACATAGATGGCCTTGATATATTAACAAAAAGAAACACAGGCAGAGTAGATCAGGAGATAGAGTCCATTGAGATGCTCTGTATTGGAAACATAATTAACCTGAAAGAAGGTTTATGCACAGAAAGTTAACTATGAGAAAACAATGCTCTATGTGACAGGGAACTATAGAGAAATAGGGGCAACTCGACCAGCACCTGCAGATAGGTGAAAAGGCATGATACTTTTGTGCAGCAGAGAACTACTCAGCTACAACGAAGGAAAACCTTGAAGATTTTATAGGTAAAGGAATACAACTCTCAATCAAGCCCAGGAGTCAGAAGGTTCAGAACCAGTTAGGGTAATTAGCAGATTGCTCCCCTCAGTCTAAAAACTGAGGGAGTTAGTGGGACCCAAAATGTGCAGTGCACCCTGTGGGAGTGAAAGGGGAGGAATTGTCTAAAACAAGTAGGCAGAGGATTTTGTTAATAGTGTAACAGTATTTAAAATCTACATTATTCTCACCACTCTGTTTAGATGGATTATATTCTGTTCCAATTTGTCTGCTTACACTAGATTTGAGGGCGTGGACAGCAGTCCCAAAAATAGCAAGCTATATTGTGGTAATCATCCTTAATTTCCTATTAACTTAATCTGAAGCCCTGTAACTAACACTGTCTTATTATGATTGATCTTATTTGAATCTGGTTTGTTAGATTGCTGTTTTGTATTGACTGATTTTATTTGAATCTGTTATGATTGATAGTATCAAGTCTAAGAATATAGGCAACTATACTGAAGATGACAAGATTCACTAGGATACCCACTCTAGTTTGATTATTACCTGTTTTTGAAGTCTTGTAATGTCTCTATGTTTTGTTTTTATTAATATTGTTATATACTGCTGAGACATCATAGTAACCATTGTCGATCACCTTGTATTGTGGTTTTATATGACTTTTTCATTTCTAGGAATCTGTTTTGTTTTGTCTTGCTTCATTTTGTTTTTCCCTCTAATATAGAAAGGGTAGATATACATGTAAAGACTCATGCATGCGTAGAACTTATAAACAGTCTATGAGAACCAATTATATAATGCATGATGAAATGAACAACTACTTGGAAGAAAAAGAGACATTACAGTACCCAGTGCTGATTCTGTAGCATCATGATATGAAATCCAGCAATCCTATCATTCTTTGTTCAGAGTGATTTTAGCCTGTTTTGTCTAACTTCAACATACGTGAAGGTATGGACAGCTATTTTGAAGAGAATGAGAGACACTATGACAGTCATTGTTGGCTTCCCTATAGTCTGGTCTTGAAGACCTAAAATGCCTTCCTCATCCTGTTCAGATCAGTTCTATACTATGCTGTTTCATGTGAATTCTCTGTATGTGAAGATAGGGACAGCTATTTGGAAGAAAACAAGAGACAATGTGATAGATAGTGAAGATCTGTTTTTCTTTGAACTTTATGTCTCTTACATTGCTTTCTTGTGTTGTTTCATTCTGTTTTGTTGTGTTTAATTTTACCCTCTTTAAAATAAAATTAAAAAAAAAGAAAAAAATGGAAATAATTTCCCAGTGGTCATTCATTTAGCTTCTATTTCCCATTAGCCAATACACAAACTGTCTAAAGGAGAAAAAGACACACAGAAAATAAAAGGATGGATCATGTCAGTAAATCATAGATACATTAAGTTGACTATACTTTTAACATTGAGGTTCATATTGATTCAGAATTAGAAATAAGTTCTGACATCAAACAAGTTAAAGAAATGAATTTAGAAGAGACCAGGAATATATAGCTCAGTGACATAAACTTCTTCCTGACAAGCACAAGGTCCTGAGTTCAATTTCCATTACCAAAAAGAAATGAATGAGTTAGAAGAGTCACCTGGAATTAGGGAATGGAGAAGTAAGATAAAAAGGCACTAATCAGGGATTGCTTCATAAAGAACAGAGATAGGTGGTAGTAAAGTATAAATGAAAGTTGTAACTGAGCTGTGGCCCAAATGTGTTTCCCCAAAAATAACATGTTAAAATGTAATTACCAATATGATAGCATTAACAGATGGAGTCTTGAGGAGGTAATTAACTCACCAACACAGAGCCCACTTACGTGAGATCAATGATCTTGTAAAAAGGATACAACTGAGCTCTTCCTCTTTCTGTCAGGTAAGGACACATCAACAGTGTCATTTTAAAAGGAAGTCAAGGCTTTCCAGACACTGAACCTACTAATGCCTTCATCTTGAACTTCTCTGGAACTATAAGAAATAAATTTCTGTTACTGACAAATTAGCCAATCTATGTATTGTGTATCTGTGCATGATAGCAGCTTGAACAAACTAAGACACAAGGGGATAACAGAAGGAAGGGGAAAGTAATAAATAGGGTAAATGGCCAAGAGAAGACACTCAACAGTGTTAGGATTACAAACTTGTAAACTAACATTTGTTTTAACTTAACAACAAACCTAACAAACAACTCAATTACACAATATTCACAAAACAGGTAATTCTCAAATATATATATACCAAAGAGCAGAAGAAAAGATGTTGAACATGACTAGTTTTGCAAATGAAAACCAAACAAGATACTGCTGCCAAGCTATTAGGAGAGCTACTATAATAAAACCAAAAAATTAACAATGTTTGAACCCTGGTGATTTGCTAGTAGGCATGTAAAGTGCTATGGGAGACAGCGTAGTGGTTTCTATAATGTCATATAAGTACCAAAATCATACAGTATACCATATGACTTAATTTCTTTCCTACATATTCATCAAAAAGAAATGAAAGCAGGGACTCATACAGATAGCTCTAAACCAATGTTCATAGAAATGTGACTCACAATAGCCAAAAAGTGGAAATCACCAAAGTGGCCATCATCAGATTGATAAACAAAATACAGATTATATGTACAATAGAATACCACTGAAACACTATATATATATATATATATATATATATATATATATATCACCAATAAGTGGATCTCAAAAACATTATTCTAAGTAGAATAAACCAGACATAGAGGGACAATTATTATCTAATTCCATTTATTTGTGATATCAAAGTAGTCAAATTCATAGAGACACAAAGCAGAATGATGATCACCAGGAACTGGCAGACGTGAACAGGGGCGGGGTGGGGGGAAGTTAATATTTAATGAGAGGCCCGCCCTTCACCTGCAGAGAACATCTCGGGACCAGCGACTCCAGGCTGCTGGGGCAACTAGGCCCGCCCTTCACCTGCAAGGAACATCCGGGAGACTGATTGTGGAGGACCTGAGCTGCCTGAGACCACATCTGCTGGATCTGCCCTTCCACTGGGAATATTGGACTACAGTGGACTACCATGCTGGCTCAATGAGAGGCTCAGGAACCCCTCACCCAAACAGAAGACTTCATCAGGATTCAGTCAGTGTGGTGAGTTTGCCCCATAAAATAGAGGTCTGCAGTGGGTGAATAGGGGCAGAAGTGAAACTCCCTCCAAGTGTAAGACCTTGGCTAACTTGGCAAGAGAATGGGTAACCCCCTCACCCCACACAAAGAACATCAGACAGGTTGAGGAGTGTGCCAATATCGCCCCACCCCTATTTAGAGGAAATTTAAAAACATTATGAGACCCCCAGTGACACAGTAAGGCTGACACAAATACTATAGCCAGGGAGACCAGGTGACCTGCCACAACCTGAAGATATAACAACAGGAGGAACTAAGAGTTGCCCTACATCAATACTTCTGGGCTAGTTAGCACAGAAAGAATGTAGGGCTCACCCAACAGACATGGTAGGAGGAATTCAGGAGATGGATCTCCTCTTCATGGTGGTACACAGCAATTTGACAAACATCAACCACACAGTAGAACCCTGAAACACACACTACAGAAACTTGTGACTGTTGGAATAGAAAGACCAGAAATTTACCCAAAAGGTGAAAATGACTAAACGAAAAGGCAAAATGCAATCCCGAACATCTAGTCCATCAGGGGCAAGTGCAGGTGATAATGAAATAGAGGACCCTAAAATTCATACACCAGAAGTCTCTGAAAAGATAGCAAATGAAGTAAAGAAACAAATCCATGAGGCTATGGAGGAACTCAACTTAGAAATAATGTCTTATGTAAAGACAAAAGTAACAACCTTAGTAAATGAGCTGCTCAACATAGCTAGAGAAGAAATAGATAAGAAATTACAAGAGCATGGGAAATTTATTGAAACTTTGAATGAACAATGCAGAAAACAAGCAGAATCTCTGAAACAAAGTGAAAGATATGCAAGAAGCAAAAAATTGTATTGAAAGCCTGCAAACCCATTTAAATGAAGCTTAGGATAGAATCTCGGACCTTGAGGACAGGATTGCAGATAGCAATTTTGAAAGGATAGAATTTATAATAACAACAAAGCAGCATGAAATTACAATCCAACAACTATAAGATGATGCCAGGAGAAACAATGTTGTTAGAGTAATAGGCATTAGTAAGGAGGCAGGAGACAATGCAAAGGACGTAGCTAAGCTATTCACAGAAATAATGGCAGAAAATTTCCCAAACATGGGGGAAAAGTTGAATATACAAATGTGAGGCATATAGAATGCCACACAGTCATAACCAACATTAAACTATGCCCAGACATATAATAATTAAGATCCCAGACATGCAGCATAAAAACAGAATACTAAAAGCTGTTTGAGAAAAGACACAGCTCACCTATCAAGGAAAACCTATTAGAATCACAACAGACTTCTCAGCACAAAACTTCAGGTTAAGACCAGCTTGGAGTGAAGTATTTCAAGCCCTAAAAGGAAACAACTTTCAACCCAGACTGATGTACCCTGCAAAACTGTCTTTCAAATTTAATGAAGAAACAAGATACTTCCATGACAAAGAACAACTAAAGAAATTCATATCCACCAAACCAACCTTAGAAAGAATGCTGACGGACATCCTAGGTAGAGATAAAAATGACCACAATCTCCAGAACAACAACAGAAAGAAATCACCAGGCTGGACAAGAAAGTAAACAAGGGAGAAAAACAGGAAACGAACAACAGTAACACAGTACGGCAAAGTCAAGCCAGTACATATCAGTGATATCCATAAATGTAAATGGGCTCAATTTACATATCAAAAGAAACAGATTGACAAAATGGATCATAAAACAGGATCCCACATTATGCTGTATACAAGAAACACATCTGACTCAAAAAGAAACTCATAGATTAAAAGTCAAAGGATGGAAAACAGTATTCCATGCAACAGGAACCCAGAAAAAAGCAGGGGTAACTATTCTATTTGTAGACAATGTAAACTTCAAACCTAAAATGATTAAAAGAGACAAAGAAAGTCACTACATACTTGTAAGTGGAAAAATTCATGAGGAAGAACTAACTGATTTAATATCATCCTTCTTAGAAGTCCTACCATGCTTTTTTTGTTCTACTACCATTGGTTCTATCTATCAGACTGTGTCTTATTGGAATTTGAATATGTATGACAGTTCAAACAAAATTTTTTTTATCGAAAATGAGATATTATAGTACCCATTGATCATTTTCTGTTATTCGGTTCAGAAAGTCCTGTAATTCTTTCACTCTATGCATGGCTTTATACTATTGTGTTATATTTGATATTATTGTATTTGAAACTATGCTCAACTATAGCAGAGTAAGAGATATGGTGTTAGCTACTGTTGATGTCCAGTTGTCTTAATGTAAAGTACTGTGTTGCCTATGTTGTCCTGTTCTGATCTGCTCTGTACTGCCCTCTTTTGTTTTATTCTCTTTCAAATTTAAAAAAATATATATATATACATATATATATATATATATATATATATATATATATATATATATCAAACACAGGAGCACCCAACTATATAAGACAGATACTAAAGGACATGAAAAACCAAATACACAACAACACAATTATTACAGGTGACCTTAGCAGCCCACTGTCACAAAGAGATAGATCAACTAGACAAAAAATCAGCAAAGAAATAATAGAACTGAATCATACCTGTGAGCAATTGGACTTAGTAGATTAAGTTTACAGAGTGTTCTTACTTAGTTTACAGAGTGTTCCACCCAACCACATCAGAATACACATTCTTCTCAGCTGCCCACAGGACACTCTCCAAAATAGACCATACATTATCCCATAAAACATTCTTAAGTAAATGCAAAGGTATTGAAATTATCCCATGCATACTTTCTGACAATAGCGCACTGAAATTGGAAATTAATGGCAAAAGAAATTGCAAAACTGACATGAATACGTGGAAGTTCAATAACAACCTTTTGAACAACCAGTGGGCTATAGATGAAATTAAAGAAGAAATAAAGCAATACCTACAATTCAAAGAAAATGCGAAAATAACCTATTGTAATCTATGGGACTCAATGAAAGTGGTCTTAAGAGGTAAATACATAGCAATAAATTGTCATATCAAGAAAACAGAATGAGCACAAATAAACAATCTACTGCTTCATCTCAAGCTTCTAGAAAAGAGCAAGTTAAATCTAAAGCTCAAAAGAAGAGAGGAAATAGTAAAGATCAGAGCAGAAATCAATGCAACTAAAACTTAAAAAAGAATTACAAAGAATTAATGAATCCAAAAGCTGGGTTTTTTGAGAGAATACACAAAATTGACAAACCTCTTGCTAACCTTATAAAGAAAAAGAAAGGAAAAACCCAAATTCACGCAATAAGGACCTAAAAGGGGGAAATTACTACAGATTCCATGGAAAATTAAAAAGATCATGAGTACCTACTTAGAAAATCTCTACTCACATAGAGAGGAAAACACAGAGGAAATGGACAGATTCCTAGAAAAATATGAACTACCAAAGCTCAACCAAGAAGATAAAGCAATTTTGAACCTAATATCAGCTATTGAATTTGAAAATGTAATAAAAAAGAAAAAACTTACCAACAAAGAAAAGCCCAGGTCCTGATGGATTCACAGCTGAATTCTATAAGAAATTTAGAGAAGACTTGATGCCAATACTCCTTAAACTCTTCAATGAAATTGAAAAGAAAACAATCCTCCCTAAGTCATTCCTGGAAGCAAGTATTACTCTGATACCAAAACCAGAGAAAGACCCAAACAAAAAGGAGAACTATAGGCCAATCTCACTAATGAACATAGATGCAAAGATTCACAATAAAATACTAGCAAATAGAATGCAACAAATCATCAAGAAGATTATACATCATGACCAAGTGGGGTTCATTCCAGGCATGTAGGGATGGTATAACATATGCAAATCAATAAATGTAATATACCACATCAACAAAGCCAAAAACAAAAACCACATGGTCATTTCAATAGATGCAAAAAAAACTTTCAATAAGGTCCAACACATGTTCATGATAGAAACCCTTCAGAAACCTGGAATACACGGTGTCTACCTCAACATTATAAAGGCCATCTATGACAAACCAACAGCCAATATTATACTAAATGGACAAAACTAAAAGCTTTCACTTTAAAATCAGGAACAAGACAAGGATGTCCACTATTACCACTCCTATTCAATATAGTTCTGGAAACACTAGCCAGAGCAATCAGACAAGAGAAAGAAATAAAAGGAATAAAGATGGGAAAAGAAGAAGTTAAATTATCACTATTTGCAGGTGACATGATACTTTATATAGAAGACCCAAAAAACTCCATTAAAAAACTACTAGAGGTAATAAATGAATTCAGTAGTGTAGCTGGCTACAAAGTCAACACGCAAAAATCAATAGCATTTCTGTACACAAACAAGAAACTCACCGAGAGAGAAATTATGGAAATATCACCCTTCACAATAACATCTTTAAAAAATGAAATACTTAGGAATCAACTTAACTAAAAATGTAAAAGACCCATATACTGAAAATTATACTACACTTAAAAAAAAAAAGGAGATTGAGGAGGATATTAGAAAATGGAAAGATGTTCCATGCTCTTGGCTAGGAAGAACCAACATTGTGAAAATGGCCATACTCCCAAAACTGTTATACAGATTTAACGCAATCCCAATCAAAATACCATTGCCATACCTCACAGATCTAGAGAAAACACTCTTAAAATTCATTTGGAACCAGAAGAAACCTAGAATAGCAAAGGCAATTCTGGGCAATAAAGGCAAGGCAGGAGTTATCACAATTCCTGACTTGAAACTGTACTACAAAGCCATAGTGATAAAATCAGCATGGTACTGGCAAAGAAATAGACCTGAGGATCAATGGAACAGATTAGAAGATGCAAGTATAGGTACAAAGACACTCAGCCACCTGATATTTGACAAAGGGGCTAAACATGTTCACTGGAGGAAGGATAGCCTCTTTAATAAACGGTGTTGGAAAAATTGGCTCTCCACATGCAGAAGACTGAAACTAGATCCGTGCCTATCACCATGCACAAAACTAAAGTCTAAGTGGATTAAAGACCTAAACATTAAAACAGAAACACTAAATCTCCTAGAAGATAAGGTAGGTAGAAATCTTTGAGACATAGGGGTAGGCAGAGAATTCACAAACAAAATGCAAACTGCATGGGAAACTCTTCAGAGAATCAACAACTGGGATCTCATATTATTGAAAAGTTTCTGCATTTCAAAAGAAATCACCAACAGAGTGAAAAGAAAACCCACAGAATGGGAAAGAATTTTAACCAGCAACCCCTCAGACAAAGGACTTATATCCAGAACATATAAAGAATTGAAAAACATCAACCCCCCCCCAAATTCAAAGACCCTCTCCAAAAATGGGCATCTGAGATGAACATACAGTTCTCAGATGAAGATATTCAAATGGGAAATAAATACATGAAGAAATGTTCACCATCACTGGTCATTTGAGAAATGTAAATTAAAACAGTATTGAGATATCATCTCACTCCTGAAAAAATAGCTGCCATCAAGAAATCAACTGATAACAAATGTTGGTGAAGCTGCAGGGGGAAAAAGGAACACTGCTCCACTGTTGGTGGGAGTGCAGACTGGTGCAACCACTATGGAAATCAGGGTGGAGATTTCTCAGAAGACTAGGATTGGAAGCTCCATTCAACCCAGCTATTCCCCTCCTGGGTATTTTCCCAGAAAAACTGAAAAGGTCATATCACAGTAATATATGTACACCTATGTTTATAGCAGCACAATTTGTAATAGCTAAATCTTGGAAACAACCAAGATGCCCATCAACTGCAGAGTGGATGAAAAAGATGTGGTATTTTTACACAATGGAATAATACTCAGCTATAAAAAAGGATGATCTTGAGGCCTTCATAGGGAAATGGAGACAACTTGAGACTATCCTCATTAGTGAAATAAATAAGAATCATATTTATAAATATCACATTGTGTCTCTAGTGTAAAAAGTAATAAGAACTGTAGGAGTAATAAAACCCAAAATGTGTAATTGCTACTGTAAAAGAGAGGAAAAGAAAGTGCTCTAAAGGATATAACTGCATGTATGGTTAAGTGTGTAAGATAGATGACCACATTACTGTTTTTGTTAGATCATTGAGCAGAACTGTTAACAGTCTCACTGTTTGAATATCTACTTTGTATGCTATAATTTTGTAACTTGCACAACTATTTCCAAAATGACAGTATGTAACTTATCAACTAGTGATTTCTTAGTGGGTTTTTTTGTTCTTTTCTTTTTTTCCTTTGGAATTCTGTATTGTTGCTACTCTTTTTTCTGTTTTGTTTGGTTGGTTTTTTTTCTTTGTAAATAAAATTTTAAAAAATATTTAATGAATGCAAAGTTTGAGCTTGGGAAAATAAAAGAGTTTTGGAAAAGAATGATACTGATCATTCAGTAATCAACACTGAAGCTATTTGATGACACTTAACTCTACACTTAGGAATGGTTAAAATGATAGATACTACATTATGTATATTTTACCACAGTGAAAATAAAGAGGCTGGAAATGTAGCTCCATGGGTAGATCACATGTTTAGCATACGTGAGGTCCTGGGTTTCATCCTCATCAACACACACACACAGAAAGAAATGATATCCTGATACATATTCTAACATGTATGACTCTTGAAAATTTATGATAACTGTTCTAAATGAAAGAAGCTAAAAGTAAAAGGACATATATTATAATGATAACATTTATATAAAATGTCCAGAAGAGACATATGGGCAAATCCACAGAAAATATATTAGTGATTTCTGGATCTGTAAGTGGGAGAATAGAATAAGAAATCACTATTAACAGACACAGGTTTGTTTTTTTGGAGATTATTAAAATATTCTGAAATTATACAATGGAGGTGATTGATAACACTATAAATATAATAGGGAAAACAACCAGAAAGGAAATATACTTATTGCATTCTCTTTTGTATTGCTTGGGTTTTTACCACATCTCTTTCAAACCCATGTTCTGAACTACATCAGTTTCTGCATCTCTAGCTGTCTTCCAGATCTCTGCTGCTTGGTTTGACAACCTGCTGCCATTATGTCAAACTGGTTCCATCAGGTAAAGCAAATGGCCGAGTCTCTAGCTCCTCCTGCCACTGCCAGTGGGGTACCATTCTCTGGGGTCTGACTTCTCTAGCAGCTGCTAAGGAGTCCAGCAGTGAGGGTGGGGACAGTAACACACTCTAGAGGAAACTTTAGCTATGGGAGGATACTATATAGGAAAGGGACAACAAATAAATTCCGTGTGCACTCATCCTTCTGATGGATGGTGGTGGGATACAGTTTTGTGTATCTTATCTAGAGCCACACTGTGGGCTGGGAAACGGGCACACTCCGTTTAGGAAGCAGCAGGCAGCTTACACACCTCTGGAAAGTCTCACTCTATTTCTTACCACAATGCCTTTTTGCTTCACCCTGCTGTGTTGGCAATGTGTCTGCCATTTAAGCTGTAGCACTTGAGCTTTCCCCAGGCTTTTTCCTAGGCTAAGGCACTGGGATTGCAGAGGTTTTTTTTTTCAATTAAAGAACTCCTTAAATTTTTAGGAACCCATTGAACAGAGTGTGCAGCTGGAGGGGGTGGGGTGGGGTGAGGATTGTTCAGTAGCTACTGAATTTTTAGCTATTTTATTCTATAAACTTTTATTTGTGCAGTTAACTGAAACTTTAAACACATAACCTTTGTTCCTCCTAACAACCCAACATCTTTATTTTTTTCTTAGAATATTTAATTAAGGTCTTTTATAAGTATAGAAGGCAGTAAAAGCAGGTTTAAAACCATAACACATAAAAGAATCTGAATTTTTACCCAATAATTGAAACTCAGAGTGATAGAACCCCAAACCAAGGACATAGGAGAACACCTGTGTATGTTATCCTCATCTGACATTGTCTGAAATTTAGAGAGAGTCAAAGTCCCATCATACTCAAATTTAATCTCTCAGACTGCAGGATCAGCACAAGAGTCTCCAAGGCCATGCAGTGGTTTCTACATTGACACTGATTCTAAAATTCATTGGCAGCCAGTCTAAAAACTGCAGGCCTTGGGAGCTGTGTCTTTGGAGGTTAGTGACCTAAGTGAGAATCCTCATGATTGCATTTCTCAGAAGCTAGAGCAATGGTCACACTCTTCAGGCATTCTTCTGCTGTAACACAGCTTCAAAGTCATCAGCTTCTGCTGCTACCACAGGGAGCCAGCATTGAGAGACAGAAGGATTATCAGCCAAACACATACACAGCACTTACAGGGCAGGGTCATGGAATGCTGTGACCTCCAGCTCCAAGCGTCCAACCTCCGAGTCTCTCCTCAGCAAACTGAGGTGCCCTTCTATCCAGTCTAGGAAGATCAGGAGTTATGTTATGTATAGGATTAGACAGCAACTCATTTGCACAAAATCTTGCTATACCCGTATACCCCAAGGTCACCCCCTCTTATGATCACTCTGTCCCTTAAAGTCCTTCTTTGCAAAGCGAGGAGATGGCAGCACACTGTGAACATTCTCACAGCTGTGCCAAGGACCAGCTGTTGTGTCTAGGCACTATTGAAGTGTCCAAAATTCCAGGCATATCTCCAACAGAAACACTGCAGGCGGGTCCCCATGTTCTGCTTCACCCCAGAGTAACATGGATGCCCTATCCAGACAGAGGTCAAAACTGCTGCTTTGACAACAAATCAAGAATGCATACATGGTCACCCAGCATTATTGTTCAAAGTAGCCAGATGATGAAACAACCCAGTGTCAATCAATGGATGAATAAACCAAATATGGTATTCACATAAATATTATTTAACTTTAAAAAGGCATAAAATTCTAACATGTCCTACTATGTAGGTAAAACTTGAAACATTACGCTAAATGAAAGAAGCCAAACACAAAAGTACAAGTAATGCCTAAAGGAGGCAAATTCAGGGCCGGGGATTTAGCTCAGCGGCATAAGCGTCTGCCTTGCAAACGCACAGTCATGAGTTCGATCCCCGGTACCAAAAAAAAAAGGAGGAAAATTCATACAAAACAGAAAGTAGAATAGAGCTGGGAGACAAATGAGTGGGAAGTTATTGTTTGATAGGTATGGAGTTTCTGTTAGGGATGATGAACAAATTCTGGAAATGGATGTACTGATTATTGCACAATGATGTGAACATACTTCATGCTAATGAATTGCATACCTAAAATGATTAAAGGAGTAAAGTTTATGTTAAAAAATCAAAATATTTTAGTTTTTTTTTTTTTTAAAAGAAAGGCTGCCGGGGATTTAGCTCAGTGGCTTAAGCGCCTGCCTGGCAAGTGCGAGGTCATGAGTTCGATCCCCGGTATCAAAAAAAAAAAAAAAGTAAATCTAAAAACAGAAAGGCTAAACCCTTATCTCTATTTCACTTTAAATTCACACATGTCTTAAAATATCGTTTATTTGGGAATTTAATGTTGAGTCTATGTTTATTCTGGAAAGAAGAGAAGCCATACTCAATCTGTAGCCATTGACTTAATACTCAGTTCAAGGTCTTCTATTTAGTAGTGGTAAAGTGATTTTTAATAAAGGCTGTGAAAATTGTTGGCACACATTTGGGCTCATTTTTCTCCTCCTTTAAAATGGTCAATTAAAGAGGGAAGTCAGCTCCTCCAATATTACCAACTCCGGAATTATCTGAAAATTGGTTAGAAATGCTAATTCTCATGTCACCGCAGATTTATACCTTAAATAGTCACATAAACCAGCTGCCCACTTAACTTTATACAGGATTCTAAAAGACATGGACATAGGCAGATCTTCTAAGAAAAATAAGAACTGAGGGTATATCTCAGAAGCCCTGGGTTCAGTCTCCCATGACCCCTTCCCAAAATAAGTACACTAAAGAGCTTTAAGAAGGCCTGTAAAATCAGTATTTGTCATAGCTACAGTAAGACATTATCTGGCTTTTTCTACAATTTTCAGGTAGACTGTGGAGTTTCCTGACAAAACCAGTAATATTTTTAATGAATAAATGAAATACAGACACACATAATAGATGTCTTAAAAGAGAACCATGGTGGGCCAGACCCACTCCTGCATAATGCTACTGCTGCTAGAAACCTTGCCTCTCTTAGGTAACCAGTAGTAGCAGAAAGAAACAGCCATGTATATCTCATGCACTGACAGGCTGCCACTGGAGGCCCTTGTTTCCTTTGGGCAGCCAGCACCCACCAGGAGAATCAGACAAACACACCCTGGGTTGCCTGCCACCATTGGGGGAGTCCCTCTGAGACATGCAGACTGAGAGAAGCAGCCCCACCACCACATACCCTTTGCCATAGGGGAAGCCTCAGTGTAGCTGCATGGATCTGGAGAAGCCCACCCTGGGAACCTGGGTTCAGAGAAACCCAGGTGCCTGGCCCATTTCCCTGTACTGCAGAGGGGCAGCCAACATGGAAAGCACCTGGGACCCCAGGACTGGCTTGTTGGGAAAACCCAGGAAAATGCCAAGATGAAGGAACAAAAAGTAATCGCAGACCTCCAGGTCATATAGAATAAGTATGGAAGGTATAAAGATGGAAGAAAATGGAAGTCACACACCTGAAATCTCCAATAGGATGGCAACTGAAGTAAAGAAATAACTTCATGAGACTGAAAAAGTAATCAGATCAGAAATAATGTCTCAGGTAAAAGAAGAAATCATGGAACATAATGAAAGAATTGCTGAACATATCTAAAGAAGACATAAAGAAGATTTAAAAAAAATAAAAGAGGAGTTGGGGTCAGGTATTTAGCTTAGTGGCATAAGCACCTGCCTGGCAAGTGCTAGGTTGTGAGTTTGATCTGTGGTACCAAAAAAAAAAAAAAAAAAAGGAGCATTGGAAAATTATGAAAATCTTGAATGAACAATATAGGAAGGAATTACAATGCATGAAACAGATTCAAAAAATATCTAGGAAATTAAAAACTCAATTGAAAGCTGGCAAAACCACTTGAAAGAGACTGAAGAAAAACTTTCAGACCTTGAAGACAGGATTGCAGCTAGTAATCATGAAAGAAAACATCACTTAAAAATAACAAGGAACCAAGAAATAATTCAACTGCTGAAGATGATGCAAAGACAAATAATTTAAGAGTAATAGGTGCCAGTGAAAAAGCAGGGGTCAACACAAATGACATAAAAAGACTATTTACAGAAGTAATAGCAGAAAATTTTCTGAACATAGGAAAAGGATCTGGCATGCAGGTAAGTGAAGTATATAGAACTCCAACTAGTCATTACCAAAATAAATCTACATCCAGACATATAATAATCAAGATTGCAGAAATTCAGCACAAGGACAGAATTTTAAAGGCTGTTAGAGAAAAGAAACAGATCACCTATAAAGGAAACGCCATCTGAATTATGACAGATTTATCAATACAACCTATCAAGTCAAGAAGAGTTTGGGGTGAAGTGTTTCAAATCCCAAAAGAAAACAGCTTCCAACCCGGATTGACGCACCCAAAAAAACTATCTTTCAGCATGGATGGAAAAATAAAATACTTCTATGATAAAGAACAACTGAAGGAATTTGTGATTACCAAACCAACCCATCAGAGAGTACTAAAGAATATTCTAGACAGAGGTAAAGATGACCTTGGTTCCAGGAACAGCAGCTGAGGGGAATTTCCAAACAAGACAGCAATTGAACAAAGGGCCAATGGCAGGAGGGCAGTATGGCAGAGGTGAACCAGTGCAGGCCAGCTGTAACCATTAATGTAAATGGCCTCAATTCACCAATTAAAAGAAATATAGGGAGAGTGGATCAAGAAACAAGATCCACCAATATACTATATACAATAAACATTTTTAATTCAAAAGGAAATTCATAGACTGAAAATCAAAGGAGAGAAAACAATTGTTGCACATGACAGGAGACCAGAAAAAGCAAGGGTAACTTACCCATCAACAGCAGAATGAATAAGAAAGACATAGGATTTTGATACAATGGAAAACTGCTAAGCTATAAAGAAGGATAATCTTGAGGCGCTTGAAGGTAAATGGATGCACCTGGAGATCATGCTCAAGGGTGAAATGGTTTGGACTCATACAGGTGAACCCCTAGTTATCTCCTTAGCATAAAAACTGAAGGATTTAGTGATTCAAAAAGCACAATAGATATTATGAAATAGAGGAGGAAACACCTAAGAAGGGAAAGCAGGAACCACTGTTAATTTCCTATTATCTTGTTTTGAATTCTTGTATCATTTTCATAATTTTGTTAGGTTTAGTTGTACTCTGTCTTGTTTTATTAGATTTTATTGTGTCTGATGGTATAGGCAGCTATCTTGAAGATAACAGGACATATTATGGTAACCATTGTTGATTTTCTAGTATCTTGTTTTGAAGTCCTAGAATGCTTTCATTCTTTTGTTTTGATTTGTTTTAATTTGTTTTGCTTTGTTTGATTTTATTATGTGTGAAGGTATGGAAAGGTATTCTGAAGAAAACAAGAGACATTATGATAGCCGCTGTTGATTTCTTATTGTCTTGTTTTGAAATTCTGTATCACTTGAATTGTTCTGTTCTGATTTGCTTTATTGTGTTTTGTTTTATGCTCTTTAAAATAAAATTAAAAAGAAGAACCAGGGTGAATTGGGGTTTCTCCTGTAAATATATGCAGTTAACCAATCTTTGAGCTCAAACTAACATGTTTGTGAATTGAAATAAAGATAAACATACTTATTTTAAAAAATTTAAATCAACATGCAGATATTCTGTGAATAGGCATTTACTTAAAAATAAACTGTGCCTTTAACATGTTCATTATGTTAAATAACTATGCACTGAATTTTGGACCTAATTTTTTGCAGAATGTGAATGCTAAATCTCAGGAATGTCAACACCTAAACATATTTTAGTAAACAAAATATTAGCATGGAAAATCAAATAACAATACTTATATACATATAAAATTACATAAATAAATTTATTAATAATTTACATTTGTGTTACATTTACCCAAGAACCTCTTATTTCAAATAGTCCAAACATGTGGCACTAATACATGCTATGTGATCCTAAAATGTTAGAGTTTTAGATCATTCTATGTCATCATTATTATAAGTGAAAGAACTGAAATGCAGAAAGATTAATAACTTTAGTCATGTTCCCATTGTTGATAAAAATATCTGACACCTATAATCTATAGGAGAGGTTTACTTGGGCTAACGATTTCAGAGAGTTTGGTTCATGGTTTAGTCCATGGCTCCAAGACTGAAACAGCATGGTAGAAAGGTAAGAAAAGCTGCTCAACCGATAGTATCCAGGAAGCCAAGAGGGAAGGGAGGAGCCAGAAACAAAAAGTACCCTTCCAGATCATGCCCCAAGTGATCCACCTTCTCTGACCAAGCCCACCCCTTTACAGCACATTCAGCTATTACTGACTCATCAATGGATTAATCCTCTAAGCAGTCTTTTTAACTTCCATTTTACCTGAGTCATACTCTTACATGTATATGGAATACAGTGTACCATTTCAAAGTGTGTATTCGATATAATGATCAGATCAAGGTATATGCATTATCTCAAACACTTATCATTTCTTTGTGATAGAAATATTAAATGCTGCTGTAAGGGAAGCAATCCGATAAAAACTATAGCAGGAGAATGCCGCTGTGCATGAGAGGAAGCCAAGTGTTCCCTTTATCAACTCAGTTGGCTCATTATGCAATATTAATCGTGAGAAATGAGAGAATTAGGAAACTAGGTGGCCTGAGGCAACCAGAATGCACAAGGCAAAAGTTACCCTGGGCACAAGAGCATAAAGGAAACACCATTTAGCAGTCAGGACTGTGTCCTGGCTTTAACGTCCCAGCAACTAGGCTAGCCCAAAGGCCAGCACTAAATAAAAAGCATGTGCTTTAACACATTACAGTGTACAGTGTGTTTCCATAGGTATTATCTAACCTACCAAAACCCCAGGAAATAATTACTATTGCTTTCACAGTTTTATAAAGATGCTGAAGCTGTAGGTAATGGACCAAGAGGACCACTCTCTAAGAGTGCACAATTAGGAAAGGACAGAGCTGGGACTCAACTTATTCGGAGAGAAAGTTGGATGTGAAGAATCTTCTATTGTAGTAACTATTTCTGAAACTAACAGCATGTCTTGGTTACTTTTCCAATTGCTGGAATAAAACACCCGACATCCATACATTAAATGAAGAAAGGTTTATTTTGGCTTACAGTTTGTAGAGTTTTCAGTCCATAGTCAGCTGGCTCCAAGGCATGGCAGCATGACAGAGGGTAAACAATCCATGGCAGGAACCAGTAAAAAGCAAGCTTGGACTTCCTCTCTCCTTTTATATTTCACCCAGGCTATGAGTCCACTGGCTGGTGCCCAACCAGAGGGTAGGGCCCCCATTTTCAGTAAACCTATTTAGACACACCCAGAACTATAACAGTCCAAGAAATGTAATAATCCATTTATCACACCTATAATCACGTATCACACACTCTAAATCCAGCCACCTCCAAAAAGCTCCACCTATGAACACATGAGACCTTGGAGGAACATCTAAATACAAGCCATAACACAGTATTTACCTTAACTTTTAAATTTATTACTAAATGTAAACTATTTACTATTCATTCTTTTTTTGCAGGATTTTTTGTGGAAAAAAAGAACAATTACATAACAAAATAAGAGAATAACAATAGTTAATACATTGCATATTGTTATCTTTAACTACTGATTATTCTTTTTTTTTTATTTAAAAGAGAATAAAACAAAAGGGGGTAGTACAGAGCAGATCAGAAGAGGACAACATAGGCAACACAGTACTTTACATTAAGTCAACTGGACATCAACATTATCTAACACCATATCTCTAGCTCTGCTATAGTTGAGCATAGTTTCAATTACAATAATATCAAACATAACACAATAGTATA